>JAPKID020005770.1:0-10959 GCA_026931265.2 Tropidonophis doriae | reverse complement strand
CACCCCGGACACACACTCAATCCTATGCACTCTCAATCCTAGGAAAAAGACTAGACCTGGGGTGTCAAACTTACATTGGCCATGCCTACCCCAAGTTTAGCAAAGGGGGGTTGGAAATCACGATGCCACATGATGACAATGTGATGCCCCAAGTTTGACACTCCTGGACTAGACAAACATTAAAAAAAAACCATTCATCAAGAAAACTACAAGGACATGCCCAGGCAGTCACCTGGAGTCAAGACTGACATGCACAAAGGTCTCAGGTGAGCTTCAGGTGGAAGGTTGAAAGTCTTTATAGGCCAGAACCTTACCTGGTCAAAATGAAACCTGTCTCAAGGTAGACAAACTTTTTCAGTGATTCTTTTCTCTCCCTCAACCCCAAGAAAAAGTTATTCCTTAAGTTTTGTACTGTTCTTACAGTAGAAGATAGGAAGCCTATATAGACTACCATGGGAGTGTGAAGTTTAAGGGGAAGAAATAAAATAGTTTTATTTTGCAAAGTAAGATTTTATATTTTGAATAAATTAGTATGGATTGTTCTTTTTAGGATCCTTTATCCAGGATTATCTTTAATACACTTATTTATATGTACAATCTATACAGCTATCCATCTCACACAAGGACTATGGGCAGGAAGAAAAGAAAAGAAAAGAAAAGAAAAGAAAAGAAAAGAAAAGAAAAGAAGCAGCTGGGTCTTACCAAAAAAGCATCCCATTTTTAATCAATGGAAGCCACACCAAACAAAACAAAACCATGTTGCTAATCAACTGAGTTTTTCTTATATTACTTCAATGTCTCTAGCTTTGCTACTGATGGCTTTGAAAAAATGAATGTGATGAGTTATGTAAGGTATCTGGGAAGTAAAGTTCAGCTAACATCAGGAGCAGGGCCACATTAGTGATTTGTAGCTTCAGACAGCCATTAAGGTGGACCAATATACAGTAAACTGTCTGTGTTGATTGATTTAACACCATGGCAACAGCACGATGCTTCTATAAATTGCCATAGGAAGGGCCAGATCAATCAATGATATTTATTTGGTCAATGATTAGCAACATTTAAAAGAACAAAACTAGACTGAAGCAAATAAACACATTAATGTACTAACAACTAGCAAAGTAAATTATAGAATATAGCATTAACTCCTCTATTGCTATGTTGATACCATTGTTACCAAGATGATAAATCTAAAACAACAGATGTAAAATAAGAATAAAAACTAGATATCCACCAACAATCAGTTAAGATGTATGAAACCAAAAGTAATATATAAAACAAAAGTACAAGTCTTTAATTATATGTTATTTTTACACTCACATAAAATCTAGCAATTACACTGCATACATAATGAATGGTTTTATATACATCCTAAAGGAGAAGGTTCATGTGAAATTTATCTGGCCTCCTAGGGAATTTATCTATTAGAGGCACAATATAGATTGACGTCATGTCTCTATAAAATTTACAATGTAATAGTATACAAGATGGTTTCAGAGATAGTTAACCTTTTGGAGCTTTTGGGTTCAAATGTTCTAAGTGCCATAAAATATGGGGATGTCCAGACACAAAACACTACTTGATGGAAAGGGGGAAATAAAAAGTCCAGTACTTTTCTCTAAAAATATCATTAAAAAAGGAAACAAAACCTGAAGTATAAATTCATTACTTTCAATCCTGTTGTTTGCTGCTCTGCACAGCACTCATTTCAGTGACTCTACCTAAATCATTGTTATAGATCAGAGGTTCCCAAGCTTGGCAACTTTAAGACTTGTGGACTTCAACTCCCAGAATTCTCCAGCCAGCATAGTTGGGAGTTGAAATCCACAAGTCTTAAAGTTGCCAAGTTTGGGAACCTCTGATATAGATAGTTGTCTCAAATGCATTTATGTCTCCAAAATGGAAGCAGAAAGAATGCCAAAATAATTTCCCTCAAATTCATTACTCATGATGCTGCTGATATATTATTTTAAAAATATAATTTTTAAAAAGTTATGTTCAACTTTATCGGCATCATTTCATCATTATTTTCTCCTTCGTCATTTCTTCATGTCTTTTCTCTTTTGCCTCTGACTGCACCTCAAGCAATTTACCAGCTTTAGAGGCAAACAGGACATCAATATAAAATCAAAATGGAGAAAGATAAAATGTGCTTGCCAATTGCTCATGAATAGTAAGAGCCAAATAGGTGCAATTGCTGGAGCAGTGAAAGGGGATTGGGGATACTCAGCTCCACTCTCATCCATTAACAAACCACCAACAGGTTGCAAGGTCTTGATAGGTTGTCAATGCCACAATGACAAATGTACTAGTTTTTATTTTGTTGTGTTGATGTTTGCTTTGCAAATTATCTCAGAAAGTATTTTAAGCTTTTTTTAAAAAAAAGTAATTAAGACCCTTAAATCTTCTTCCTAAAATGATGATCCTTTTTTTGCTGACGCGTCAAAATTAATACTGTTTATTAAGTGGAAAATAATAACAAGAAATTAATTTCACAGTGTTGTGTGAAATATATTGTATGATCTGGAGTGTGTGAATACAAAACTTATCTTCATTCAGAAACTCAAAGCAGCATCCACAGCATTCCTTCCTCATATTTTTCTTCACAGGGAGAACTTATGATAACTTTTGATAAAGTTCCAATTAATAGAAATATCAGCTTTAAATACAGGCTTAAAGATTTGGTAATTACTGCCATCACTTCCATGTATGGGTATCCACTTACCTATCTTTATATGGTGCACTTCTTCATCTGGAGGCTTTGATGCTGGCCACACTGATGGAGTTCTCCTTGGAAATCTTCCTTCCGTGTAATCTGATGAATGAGTGGGTTGACTGACTGCCGCCCAAGTATAAAGTTGATCTTGCTTTATTTACAAGACAAAAATAAAATACAAGCATTATGCATTTTCAAAGCTATTATCTCTCACCTGCTTTTAACAATGCAGTGCTGCTCCAGACTTTGTTTTCACATTTTACTTCATGAAACCTAAAATTGAACGTATTTTTTTTTAAAAAAATCTTGAAAAATCGTGGTTCTATATTTGCTGAGTTACCAGTATTAAAAAGTCCACTAAACTAAACTAATATTTGAAGTCAACGTTTCTTGTACAAAAAAGATCATCTTGATTTTGTACAAAGAAAGACTTCAGGGAAATCCCAGGGTAGAGGACTTCTATTTTAATACATAAAACTAAATTATGTATATGGGACAGCACATACTGAACTCAGAAGCAATTAAAGGAGTTGCTTGTTTGTTTGTTAGCCCAGTCAATTTAGTTCATAAACACGATGCTATCCTCATGTTGCTATGGAACAATACCTTGGGAATAGAAAATCTAAGATGAACTCTTTGTTGACCTTTCAAAAGCATAAATTGTGAATAACAACTTTGTCTTAGAATTTGACCAAATTTGATGGCATATTAGACTAAGGTATAATATTAGTCAGCTTGTTTGCTGATGTTGCCATGATATTTGTTAAATTAACTTACCAAAACTGAAAACTGTAATTTATAAATTTATAAATACTTTAAAAAGTAGTGAAGCTGTAACAGTGTTATTTCTGAAATAACTGCTTAAAATGTGACTGTTATATTGCAAGTACCTTGTGTATTACTATAAAAAAAAGATCAGTAAAAATACTATACACATTTATCATTCAACGCTCCCTTTATACGACCCTGTAGTCCCTATTTTTTAAAGGATTATATAAATTAATCTGGAGTCTAGGAAGAAATTATAGTCTTCTTTGAAATGCACATGATAACCCATTTCTATTTTCCTTGCCCTGCAGCACTGGGAGCTTTTTGGAAATGGCAAACTTTATACTTTGTAAAACTTCTTTCATGCTCATGCATACAAAAAGTTTTTGAAACAAAACCCAGCATAGCTGCTGAAAATAAAGCAAGAAAATGATAAATTCTTAATACAATATAGTAATATGGGTTTTTAAACGATTTTATATTTTACGATTTTATGATATTTACAATATTAGCATGTACACAGCCTTTTATAAAAAAAAGAACATTTAACTATGGCATTAATATTCCTTTATCTTCCTTTATTATTTTTATCTTGACAAATCAGACAGAGGTTTACCTTTGATATCTTTGCAGAAGACATTTTGGTTTACGAGGAAGGAAAGTTCTTTATTGCTACTGTCAAATTACCAAATATATCTATATGAACCATTCAGTTTGTCTTTAAAACTTTCAATAACAATAATGCAATAATTGTAATAATACCAACTTTTAATCTGTTATTAAGCAGAGTAGTCTTACAAGTCAATTGCTCAGCAAACAGCTGCTTACAAAGTGTATATAACATATCCTCTTTCCCAATGATGTCAGCTGCTGGTTTAAAACTGCAGAGCTCTTACAAGGGCGAGGCACCCTATTTGTCTGCAGAATCTGGAGAGTGCATCTAGTTTCTAATCAATACAGATACTGCCTTCTCTCATTACATTCACCCAAACAGTTCTAATTTTCTCACAGATCTACCTCTATTCTAGTTTACAAAACAGTTACTTTCTATTGATAGGAAACTACATTGTTAACTGCAATATTATCAGTTAAAGATGCAGAGTACTTACATTAAGAGCAAACCAGATGTAACCTTCAAGCTGAATTATAGGAATGCTATTGTCTTGTTTGTTTCTATACTGACGTAGGCAGACTCATCTTATGAATAAGTAAGTAGTAACTAATATCTTACAGTGCAGTTCGCAGCAGATATTTTAACTCCTAACATTCTATTCACAACAGTTTCAGCTCTTGGAAAATCCCCAAACAAGGAAAATTTAAGAGTCCCGTGTGATGCAAACTGAATTTAATCAATTCATACTTAATCACTTGAAACAGTTGCAAGGAACTTACAGTGACTTTTAGTCAAAGGAAGGAAAGAAGGAAGGAAGGAAGGAAGGAAGGAAGGAAGGAAGGAAGGAAGGAAGGAAGGAAGGAAGGAAGGAAGGAAGGAAGGAAAAAATTAAAAGTATCGGGAAATTAAAGGACAAAGATTACCAGAAATTTAATTTTCTCTTCTTTTGCTTTGAAGTTTCCTGAATATTTTCCAGTTCTTTTTTTAATAATAAAAAATGCCAGGTATAACAGAAGAACAATGTCATTTCCAAAAAGCCTCCTTGGTTTTTTTTAAACATCTATTTTTGATTAACAGATAACACCCCAATTGCAGTCATGTTCTTATTGCAAGCAATTGGAGGTAAACCTTCAATGTCCATGCCACTGATAGCTTTCATTCAGAAAGATTTAGCAGTGCATCTGCTAAAATGTTTGTTTGCTTCACAAAGCCTTCCCAAGATTGGTTTTGATACCTAGTATAAAGAATGTAAATTCTGAGAGTAGAATGAAGTTTCTCAGAATGTCCCTGCTTGTCTCCAAAGTAAGAAATATATTTTGAAACAAGATTAGAACAGAATCCCTAAATAGAGATGGACCAGCATTGGGCAAGATGGTAAGCAGAATCTGGTGGTTTGACTTATCCAGACAATTCCGTTCTATGCTATTTGTGAGGAAAGAAAGACAAGAAAACAGACATGTTCTTATTGTAGTCATATTCTTATTGCAAGCAATTGGAGATAAAACTTCAATGTTCAGAAAAGTGCTAAAGTCTCTTGGATAATAAACAGGGCCTGCCAGTGACTCAGTTGATAGGAAAACTGGGATGAGTCACTGTTCCTCTCATTAAAATCCCATATTAGAAGGAGAATGACATGACTCACATGTGTATCTCTCCAGTTCTTGATGCAGCATCTGAAATCTGGCTCACTCTGAAAAAGCTCACACAGATCTCCCAGGCAGGAATGCAGAATGTGAGAGTACCACATGTATGCTGAGATTCAGGGAGCCTTTTACCAAGAAATGCATCTTTGTTTTGCAGATTATAGAATTTTGAGATGAACTAGACATAAAAATATGTATAGACTGCCCACAGGCACCTGCTGACAAATGTAATACCTTAAAAAGACTTGTCTGTGCCTGCTATGGATGGTTTTTGGGCTTGAATTCATGTGTCTATTGGTGTGGAACTCCCAAAATGCAAATATTAACATAACATTGCGTACTCTAATTTGCTGTGTGAATACAAACTGCTGTACATAGGGCATTTTCTACAAAATGCCTTGATTTTGGTTGCCAAGTTTTTTTCTTGATTTTGTCAACTGAAAGTGTCAAGACATCCTTTGCTGCCCTACTGATCTAAGGATGTGAGGATAAATTATTTTATTTATTTGAGTTTTGCCCTGTTGATTTCTTTCTTTCTTTGCTTGTTAGTATTCTATCTCGTCTTTCATTCAGGACCTTAGGGCAGAATATTAAAATGGTATTACAAATAAATGATAGTTTAGGCCCATAATGGCGAACCTATGACATGGGTGCTACAGCGAAGCCATTTCTGGGGGTACGCAAGGTGTTGCCCTGTCAGGTCCAGTGCACATGAGCATGCTGGCCAGATGATTTTCGGCCTTGATTTTCAGCCATTTTTTGACCTCCTGAAGCCTCCAGAGGGAGAGAAATGGCCCAACGGGAAACCTGGCAGTCCATTCCTGAACTTCCAGTTTCTGTGTTGGGCCTTTTTTCACCCTCCACAGGTTCCTAAAAAGCTTCTGGAGCCTTGGGAGGATGAAAAATGGACCTACTGGGTGCACCGGAAGTCAGAAAACGGGCAGTTTCCGGACTCTGGGGGAGGCCATTTTTACCCTTCCAAGGCTCCAAAAATGCCATGTGTACATGCGCTGGACAGCAGGGGGTGTCACACATGTATTCTCAGGGGGCATGGCATGGGAGGCATTAAATTATGGGAGGGCACACGTGCACAAACAATAGCATGAGCCTGTGTGCTTTAGGCACCCAAGGCTAAAAAGATTCACCATCATTGGATTAGGCTGTTGCTTGAAGTATTGTTTGGACTTTTTTGCTGCAAATTCTGTTTTCTTGAAATTTGTTTTTTGAGTGAAACTTATCTATCTGCCTGCTGAAATATAGACCTAGGATGGGAAAATACTAACTGAAGGGACTTAAAATAGATCACTACTGTTTTTCTATGTACTTCCATTATTTTGATTATTTCCTATGGCTACTATTTATTTTCTTTTAAAATATTCTATTTTGCCAATTTTTGCCAATTGCTACTTTTGCCAAGGGCTAAAGAAAAATACTCCAGTCTGTCTCTGACTAAATGCCTTTTATATTTTAAAAGCATTTTATATTTTACTTGAAAAAAACATGTATTTTCAATGTATATCCTGAATTCAGATTCTGCATAATGTTTCTAAGCATACTATATGTTTCCTGTAGGCAGTTGGCCTAGTAAATAACATTGACATTTTCTTCCTGCCAATGAACTGAATATGCTTTGTTAACCATTTAAAATAAAGACTAAAAGAAATATTTGCCGTTAAAAAGCAATACTTTAACTTCTAATCAATCCAACTCTTCTATAGCAGGATGTTCATTTATTAACCATTTTCAAGAGCTCTTGCAAATGCTTTAAGCATTCTACTTATATCCTTGCTAAATTAATTTTTTTCTTTTAAGTATGTGTATGGATTTAAAAAGTGGAATGAAGAGAAAGAGGAACAAAATATTCATACTTCTGACCTGTATATGGCTTGTTTTTAAATGACTCTATGATATCTAATGTGTTATAATAAAATTCAGTTGCTGGATAGGCAGTGTGCAAGATGTTGCTGGAAAAGATATGGCAAGATACAATAGGTCTATTCTAACGAACAATGTAATCAGTTATTTGCACAAAAGAAAAAGAAAAAAATATATTGATCTTTTGCTAGTCTTGTTATACATATGCTTGGACAAGGAATATTACCGGGAACAGCTATCTCTATTCAATAATAATAGAATTCCAAGCTGAATAATTGTCAGACCTGGAAGTCATCTTTTACATTGGGCCTTCAGGGCTGCCACATTTTCTGCTGTGGGAAAATGGGAGAGGGGATTATATGGAGTATGGGTGACACATAGTCTAAATAGCATTCCTTTCTTAGAAAGTGAAGGACACCTCGACCTGCAGCTGCAATGGTGTGTCTTTATTTATTTTATTTTTATTTTGTTAGATTTCTACCCTGCCCTTCTCCTAAAAAGGACCCAGGGGGGCGCACAGGCTATTAAAAACAGTACAATCATATAAATACCCTTAAAAAGTTATTAAATAATTTTACCTGTGCTAAAAACCCATTATTAAAACCCTAACTAAAAATTTTCAGTACTAAGACTCAGTATCGGGGGTTATCCTAGGCCGGCTTGTTGGAATAAGAATGTTTTCAACCATTGGCAGAACAGGCGGAGGTTCGAGATGGTTCGTAATTCGGGGGGCAGGTCATTCCAAAGGGTAGGGCCCGCCACAGAGAAGGCTCTTCCCCTGGGTGTCACCAGCTGACATTGTTGGGCCATTGGCACCTGGAGAGGGCCCTCCCTGTGGGAGCGGATCGGTCGAAGGGATGTGTGGGGCAGGAGGCATGTCTAGGAGGCATCTTCAATTTTGGACAGTGGCATGTGGGTGCTGGACAGGTACTTGAACTTTCTTTTGGGCGGGTACTGGAAACTTTCAGATTCAGGTTTTCCCAGATGTGCTAATATACATCTCTAATTAAATGGAACTTTGAGAAAACTCAAGCCTCAGAGTTTTCTTTCATTGGGGGGAGGGGTTACATGGAACACTGAAAATAATATTAAATCAATGGTGATTTAAAGAGAAAGAGGGATTCAAAAGCTGATAAGATATGGGGACATAATGCTGACAGAATCGTTGAGAATCAGGCAAAATACAAGTTTAATAAACTATTATTGTAAAAGCTTCCTTTAATATTACTCTGCAGTCAGTTCTTGTTTGCAAGCAAATGCTATTTCCTGCAAATATTCCAGTGAACCATTGTTGGTACTTTGTCATGCCATTGTTTGTAGTCAGTCTGTGTGATCTTCCTGCAACAGCTACTGTAATTAAGTTGTCCTTACCACAAATAAATACAGGGTAGTACTGAATTCGGGGTAGTCTTCTATGGTCTAGATTTCAGCTATCATTCTATTTGTAATTAACAGATGCTCTGAAGTATATATCTGAGAATCTATGTTATTAGTAAAATCAACTGATTGATGACAGAGACTGGTCTTTTATTATTGTTTTCTTACTATGACTTCTAAATCCTCTACCAAACTTCATTTTACTTGAATTAATGTCTAAAGAGACTTCTAAAAGGAATGCATCGAGAGATACCACTAAAAAGCATTGCAAATAAGTTGTAATAACAACAGTTATGCTGTAATCTTTGTGTTATATTTTTTTTGTCGGTTTCATTTAATTAATTAATTAATACATTGAGTTATTAAGTAATTTAGTAAATGTAATTGAATGCATGGCCTAGGACCAGGAAATAAAGCAGAAGAACAATTTATCAATATCTGCTTATATCACCATGTATCCACCATGTATCCACAGCAATCAGATTGACTATATTGTTGGTCAAAGGAAAGGGATGAGCTCAATTATAACAGCTAAGACGTGGCCAGGGGCTGACTATGGAACAGATTATGAATTGCTCATATACAAATTCCAAGCAAAATTAAAGCAGAAAAAAGCCAACCAGTTTCCACAATATGGTCTGGAGCATATGCTACCATTTTCAAGGAAAACATTAGGGGTCATTAATGTATGTAAATAATGATTAACCAAAAAACCTGTGGGATAAACTTAAAGAAATTTTATCAATATAAAAAGAGACTGTAGGAAAACAAGAAAGCAAATTGGATGTTAGAACAAACCGTAGAAATTGCCAAGAGGAGAAGCGCAAGCCAAGAAAGATAAAGATCTTAGGAAAGAACTTAACAATTAGGTTCAGAAAACTACTAGAATATACATGTTATGTGTCTATTCCTTCAAAGATCAGAATTGCACAGGCAATGATTTTCCTTGTGATACTCCATGGAAATGGAAATCGGACTCTGAAGAAGCAGATAGAAATAGCATTCAAGCTTTTAAATGTTGTTATTGGAGAAAACTGCCAAGAAACAAATGGATCACTGAAGGAAATTGATAATTGCGTTCCCATTTGAGGGACAAATGACTAGACTCAAATTATCCTATTCTGGATACATTATACAAAGGCTGAACATCCTGGAAAACTCTAGAATGGTGGGGAAAATGGGAAAAAAGAGAAGAGAAGTCAACAATCAGCAGCAAGGCTGACAGATCCAAATGTTTAGTGGTGATGGGCACATTATATTGGAAGATATGAAGAACAGTTTGGGAGCAGATCTTTCTAGAAAAAAACCTATCTTTGTGATTAGTAAAAGTTGACACCTGTTTCATGGCATATCTAATCAATCAATCAATCAATCATATACCATTAGTATATATTAATATACAGGTAATCCTCAATTTAGGACTACTAGTCATTTAGCAACCATTTGCTAAACCATTTGAAGATAGAACAAACCTCCCCGGAGTTACTTAGTATCTATTTTCAAAGTTGTAATACTCACACACACATAGTCAAATAATCACATTTTGGCCACTTGACAACTGAGTCACCTTTATGACTAGTCCATCCTGTAGTTACGTAACTATGAACTGTGACCTTTTTTTGCCAGTTTCTGGTGTTTAATTCCAGTGTCTAGCAAAAAAAACACCTATTAGGGGAAATGGATTTGCTTAATTACTATAGCATTTGCTTCACTATCATGACATTTGCTTAAAGACTCCTACAAAAATGTCAAACAATCAGGTCTGATTCCGTGATGCCATGATTTACAATAACAACACCTTAGAACTGTAATTCCAGGCTTGATTACAGTTGTAAATTAAGAACAATCTGTGCTGAAAAAGCCTATGTTGGTTAAAAAGTAGGGGTAGATTGTTAAGTTCTGAAAAGAACTCTCGCACACATGGTAAAATCAGCTCTTTATTGCATTCAGGAAACAGGCATAGTAAC
>JAPKID020005769.1:0-10960 GCA_026931265.2 Tropidonophis doriae | reverse complement strand
TTTTCCAAGGTAGCAGTAAATACAAGCAAAACACAAGCAGTTTCACTTTCAGTTCTCAGCTAAGCCAGGCTCCTTCCCGTCTCCTTGTTGCTCACACAGCAAATTTCAGAGTCCAAATAGCCCTCATTGGCTGACTTGCCTATTCATTGGCTGACCTTGTTACCATGTGTCAGCTGAATACCATGGATGCTGGTAGGCTAAGGCAGAATTTTTCTTCTTATTTTCCTCCCCAAAAACTGAGTATGGAGTATTTTATCTCCGAAATATATAGTATTTAAGGTCCTCCATTTGAATATTGCTCTGTTTGAATGACTGTCAGAGCTAACTTTCCCCAACTGGGATTTTTCTATCTTCTTCAGCTAACATGATTTAATTCACTTCTGTGTTAAAGATAATGAATCATAAGAAAGCACAATTTCTTTGAATCTGTCTTGCCAGAATTAGCCTCTAATTAAGCTATATAAAAAGCTAGCTATGTGAAAGTCATGCTATGTAAAAGTCCTGTGGAAGAAATATACATTTATAATATTGTACAGATAGTCCTTATCTTAACAATCATTTGTTTGGTGACCATTTGAAGTAGAGCACCGAAAAAAGTAACTTACAGCTATAATTGCATGTATAATTGCTTTAGCATTCCTGTAGATAAGTGATCAAAATTCAGGTATTTGGCAACTGACATGTACCGTATTTTTTGGACTATAAGACAAATGAAGAATAAGATACACTAAGATTTTTAAGAGGTAAATTTTAAAAAAGGTTTTTGCACTCTGCAGGCTTCCCAAACCCTCTGCATGTCTCTTTTTTTGTGAAAAATGGGGCATGCAGAGAGTGTGAGAGGCCTGCAAAGTGTTCCTGGGGCTGCGGGGGAAAAACAAGCAAAAAATGGCCTGTTTTTCATGAAAATGGACATTTTTCCCCCCAAAAAAACAGGGCAAGCATAGGTTTTGGAAGGCTGAGGGGGACCAAAATGAGCAAAAAATGGCCCCTATTTTGCTCCTTTTTGCCCTCCCCAATCCCTAGGAGCACTTTGCAGGCCTACCAAACCTTCTGAACGTCCATTTTTGTGAAAGGTGCGTGGTTTTTGGAGGCCAAAATGCATTCAGTGTATAAGACGCACCCAGATTTTCACTCTCTTTTTGGAGGGGGGGAGGGTGCATCTTATACTCCAGAAAATATGGTATTTAAGATAGTCAACAGCATTCTGAAGTTCATGTGATCACCATTTGAGGCCTTCCCACACAACCTCTATCAAGCAAAATCAATGTGGGAAACCGGATTCAGTTAATGACAAGAATCACTCAGCATCTGCAGTGATTTGCTTAATAACCCTTGCAAAAAAGGTCATAAAATTGGGGGCGACTCACTTAACAACTGTCTTGTTTATCAATGGAAATTCTGGTCCCAATTGTGATCATGGATCAAGGACTACCTGTATTTAAATAATTATAATTATCTTCACATTTACATTTGCAACTAAATCTATAAATTAGCATACAAACACATGCATGAACACAAACATACAATCAGACACATCAATTTTATTATAATCTGTGTTTAACTCTTTTTGGGGGAAGATGGCTATTCTTGCAAAAAATATTCAAGCTGTTTCATTAAATATCGTAGAAGATGAGCAAGAGGGAAAGATGTCTGCATTTATATTTTGCTTCATTTTCTTCATAATTTCAGTTTTAATAAGATTCTTACCTTTCACTCTCCAAAATCATACAGTTCAGTTCTTAATACACAGATTGATGAAATCAGAGGTGATTCTCTGGTTCAGACGAACCAGTAGCGGCTGCTGCAGGAGACTCCACCCAATGTAATGCGCAAGCATTATGCATACACAGAAGGCAGTGTGCATGTGCAGATATGGCACATGCGAGCCAAGTGAGCTGACCTATTTTTTATGGCAGAGGATTGCAGGAGGCTGTCCCAGCTGAAAATGGAGCTTGGGAGCCCATTTTCGCTGGCATAACACTCAGGCCACCACAGGCACCCTGATATGAGTGATGCTATGCTGACCACATCCACCCTTGTCATGCCCACCCTGGCCCCCTAAGGTCAAACACAATGCTAATGCAGCCCACAATGAAATCAAGTTTGACACCCTGATGTATAACAACAGATGTTGATTTAAAGCAGCCTTCTGATTCTAACTTGTTTGAAAGTTAATTATAGTTTTTGAGTTGCATATTATGGTAAATTATACTGAACTACAGCTTTCCACTTTGTGCAAAGAAAATATAATATGCACATTTTTGCTTTATACTTGGCTGTATCTTGGTTATTGAACTATAGCCATATTCTATTCCAGAGGCAATATTAATAAACAAAAAATAGGTAAATATTTATTTCCAGCATTTTATTTTTTCTTTAACTAATTGAAAATATGGAATGCATTTAATTTTCTAATTTGCAAAAAAGAAAAGAAACTAAAAATTCAGAATTGGATTTGAATTTGTTGGATTTATATGCCGCCCTTCTCTCAAAGGACTCAAGACAGCGTACAACATAAGAAACATATAGTACAAAAGTTAAAAAGATATTAAATAAAAAACCACTAAGCAATAAATTAATAGACATTATAAAATAAATTAAAATTGGAATTAAAATTAATACGTTATTTTGTTCAGGCCAGGTCCTTGCTGGAAAAGCCAGCATTTTAGGTGCGCTGGAAGGAAGGGAGGTCGGGAATTATGTAAAGCTCCGGGGGTAACTCATTCCAAAGGGGAGGCGCTCCCAAGAAAGAAACATTGTTCAAAGTAATTCATGCTGTTGTGGTTATGTTTTGGTTTTCTAAAAGAGATGTATCCCTATCCAAAACTTAAATTAAATGGTTTGATCTTCTTTTGACAATTTTACTAACATTTGGCCTTTTATGAATTTCACTTTAGGTTTTCGAGGTTAGGGCATGGAAAAATTTGAGCGCTGTGTCTAATGTTTCAACCTCTATAAACATTCTTCTCGAAGTGTCACTCTCTAGGTATCTTTGTACTGTTACCATAATTCAATCTAACATACTGTGAGGATAAAATAGAACATGTACATCTCTTCAAGGAAGGACATGCTGAATTTGTAATGAATAAATAAATTGAAGTAAACATTAAGGCTATGTGAAGCTTTGACTGAAGAGCCCCTTTGAGGTGGTAATTACAAGAAGTCAACATGGATTTGTCAAAAATAAATCTTGCCAAACTAGCTTTATTCCATTTGCTTTTAATGCTTAATAGATGTGACAATGTCGTGTGTGTGTGTGTGTGTGTGTGTGTGTGTGTCTGTGTGTGAATAGACTTCAGCAAAATATTTAACAAAGCATCCCGTGACATGCTAATTAGCAAACTAATTAATAGCATGTCATATGGTATGACAATTCATAGGTGCCTCAAAAATCATATGAAAAATAATGGCTCATTAATGGTTCTCCATTATGCTGTATGTTGAAGACCACTAGAGGCTGCAACGACTTCTGCTCTGCACAGAACATAAGTGGCTGTCGTTCAGGGACGGTTGCATAGGGATTTCTTTTATATACAGTATATCAGCAAATTTTAACATTTCCTGCTTCAATCTGTGTTGCCCTCCCTGCCTCCCAGCAAGAAGTCAGAACAATCAGCATGCAGGGCATGCACCTATGCACCTATCTACACATGTGCAGTTAGGATTCGGGTGATGTTTGTGTCCACTCAACTGCAGCCCTGTTCGATCTATGTTTATCCATCAACCACTTCTCAGCATAGGTATGAGACGATATTTTACATCAGGGGTATCAAACTCAAGGCCAGCAGGCCAGATCCGGTCTGTGTGGCCATCCCGGAAATAGCAAAGGAGTGGCCTGCAGTGCCATAGCCAGTGATAACAGAGCTTGGGAGGGCTCCACATGGTCCAACTGAGCTCCATTTTCGCTGGTAGAGGGCTCCATCATGGCTAAAAATGGAGATCAGGAGCCCATTTTCACAGGCAGAGTACTCAGGCCACCACAGGCACCCCAAGGTCAAACACAACCCTCATGTGGTCCTCAATGAAATTGAGTTTGACACCCCTGCTTTACAGGCAGTTCCAGTGTACAAATCAAGCCTTAGAAGCTGCAACTTGTCCAAATTACAACATGAGTAGTTATGGGTGCTACCACATCAGTATTTAGTTTCTGGGTACTGAATCAAAGTGCTGGTTATCATCTATAAAATCCTTCATGGTCCAAGTCCTGTATATTTGACTCCTTTTTCCACTGATCACTCCCAACAAGATTTCAAGTGAGTCACCTCTCATGACATGACCAAAATATGATAGTTTCTGTTTGGCAATTTTGGCTTCAAATAATATTTTTGGGGAGGTTTGTCTAGGGCTTCTTTGTTTTTTGGTCCAGGTCCTGTATATTTGACAAACCATTTTTGTCCAATTAAACTCTTCCCTCCCAACCAGATCAGACAAATAAATAAATAAATAATAAATTAACAAATATAAATGATTCTGCATGCCTCAACCTCTTCTAAATTGTGGTTGTACCTCTTAGTAGTTTTCACTCCATGTTTAGATTGTAACATTTTGAAAATTATCTTATGAACATATGAAACGAGCACAATTGCTTCCTAGGGACCAAGGCATTCTTATCACAACTGCTTTTCCTTGATATTGGAATATAATTTTTTTTTTTCTGACTCTCAGAATGGATACCCAAAGTAGGTAGGGGATTGCATGCTCTTCAAATGTTTGCAGTATAATTGGTTTGGAAATCATTTTGTACATTTATTCCTTATTTTGAGGCTACTTCTTTGTATCTTCTTTACATCTTTCATCAATAAATTTTCTTGTAATGCCTGTCTTTACATAAAAATAGATTTTTTAAATTTTTTCTTAAATCTCTTCAATTTTTTCACGGAACTTAATTAGACATATCCCCTTGTCTCTTCTTGATCTTTTCTATAATACAGCATTTTGCCTTTTCCTTCCTGTAATAGAAAGTGTGGATGACATTAGGGAACAAGGGGAGGAGACAATGCCTAGGAAACAACCAGACAAGAGTGGTAGGAGCCCCCCCCCATCCCCAGCCCAGTGGTTTAATTATTAGAGAAAGAAAGTTAGAAAGGGGCTACCCTAATGAATCAAGCAATTAAAAGTGGTAGTGGGAAGTTGGTATTTTTGGACTTGACAGATTCTGTTAATGTAGCCTTATAATAAAGTGGAATTAGTTCATCTAATCATGTTTCCTATCTGGTTTACCGTGGAGAAATGATTCTTCCTGCCTTTCTCCAGCCATTTCACTTTCTTTTGCTTTTTGTAGTTTTGAATATTCTTTAACAATGTCACGTCTTTCAGTGCAAGCTGCTTTAGATACTAGTTAGCAAATATAATCCATAAAGTCTATATGCTTTACTGCTGTTTCATAATTACATGGAATATTTCTAGGGGATTACCTATTCTGTTCTTTCCTACTAGATGACTGGATACCTTCCAACGTGGGGAAGTTCTCCCTACCTCTATTTTATAATATTGTCTTTTCCAAAATCTTTCGAAAAATATCATGGCGGTCTTTTAATTCAATTTCTGTCTCAAGGCAGGAATCCTTGATGATCCCAGACAAATAGCTGTCCCAACTTTGTTTGAAAGCCTCCAGTGAGCACTTAGAACTGTTCAACTGCTTATGAGATCTCATGGTTAGAAAATTCCACCTTATTTCAAATTTGAATTTTTCTTTGTTACTCTTTTATCCTTCGCTTCTTGTTCTGATGTGGGAACTACAGAGAATAATTCTGCACCATCTTCCTTCGACGGCCCATGCATTAGAAGATTGCTACCTTGCTTCTCCTTACCTTAAAGAACTTTATCTTCTTTAGGCAAAAAATGCCTGTTCTGATAGCTGCTCATTAAAAGGAGAGTGGACATCCAGTTGTCTGGAATGGTATAGGGTCTCTTGCTTGAGCAAGGGATTGGACTAGAAGATCTCAAGGTACCTTCCAACTCTTACTATTCTGTTCTGTTGTTTTCTGTTCTTTATGTAGTTTTGAGTATAGTTGCTCAACCAAATATGAATCCACCTGGTAGTGGCACTATCTATTCCAAATTGTTCTATCCTATCAAGAAGGATACAAGATGCCTCACTGACAGCATTCCACTGGTTTAGTAATCTAGTTACTTTGTCAAAAATTTTAAAAATGAGATTTTCTGTCATGATCTATGTTTAACAAATACATGCTATAGTTACTGTGTTCTTTTCTAAGTGCTTACAATCCACTGCTTCATTGTCTTGTGAAATTTTCCCAGGTATTGATATCAAGCTGATTAGTCTATAGTTTCCTGAGTAAAGATTGGAACAATGTTAACATTTTCACTATACTCCAGGAGTTCTTAAAAATTGTAGTCAGAGGTTCAGAGAACACATCTGCCAGCTCCTTTAACACCTTGGGATGTAATCCAGCTGGTTCTGCCAACTTGAATTAATTCAAAGCAGCTAAATATTATGTTACTACTTCTTTGCCTATTCTGACCTACATTTCTCCTTTGTCCGTCCCCCAGTGGTGCACACTTTGACATGGTGGAGCATTTTTTTTCCTTTGATGAAAAGACAATGCAAACTTAAGCAATCCAGATTTCTCCCTCCAGTCATGTTATCTTCTCCAACCAGCAGACCAATCATGTTCTTCACTTTCTTCCTCTTCAAATGGTTGAAGAACCATTTTTATTGTTAGGACCATTTTTATTGTTATTTTTAACATTCATTGCAAGCTTTAGATATTCTGAGATTTACCTTCCTTACCGGATCCTTATATATTTGGGCCATTTCCTGTTACTCTGTAATATGCCTACCTATATGCCTGTTATATGTCTCATTTTCTTTTGAAATTTGCCCCTTTTGCTTTCTTAGTTTATTACAGAAGTCCTTATGCAACCAGATCTGTCTCATAATCGGTCTCCTATCTTGTGCTCGTTTTGCAGGCATTTATTTGCCTTCTGCAAAAATTTATCATCTTCTCTGATAAGTATCAGTGATGCCAGACATTCATCCAGACCCTCTACTACTATATCCTCCAGCATTGTAATAAATTTACACATTGTGCCAATATAGTTAGAGTTCTTCTTAGGGGAGAACACAAACATGGTGCACACCTTGTAGGACATCAATATCAGCGTTGAGAGGCAGTCAGAGATGAAGCACACCCAGAAGTACTAGCTCTAACTTTATAGTAAGCTTATGTCAACAGAATCCTGCAACTCTGAAAGTACATCTCTCCCTCTTATTTTTACTGTTCGGGAAACTGGTAGGGATGTTGCCTTCTGAGATGTTTGCCATGTCCCATTCATTCTCTGGGACTCAGTTGCCACATCTCTGACTGTTGTCAAATATTCAGCTCTTCCTCCTGCCTCCCAAGATCATTCTTACATATTATTTGCTTTCTTGTCCATGCTTAGATATGCAACTCCAAACAACACTTTCCCTTGTATGCTTCCTTGTCTACACTTTGCTGGGGAAAAAGAAGGGAAAAACTCAAACAAAATGAAAAATAATTTTTCCTAAACTCCAAAGAAAAAGGAGAAGAAAGAAAAGGAGAGAAAGAAAAGAAGGATTGGATTGGATTAGATTGGATTTATTGGATTTATATGCCGCCCTTCTCCCAAAGGACTCAGGGCAGCGTACAACATAAGAAACACATAATACAAAAGTTTAAAAAAAGATTAAATAAAGAATCTGAGATTGCCCTAGTTGTGAATGGCTGTTTGAATTTTTTGATAATTTACTGAAATTGTCTGCCTTTCCTTTTCTGATGGAATGCATTTTGTCAGATCACCTGACAGGCAGACTATAGATAAAAGATCAGTCTCCGAGTTTACATCCTGAATGCTTTAATGCTATGGTAAATAAATAAATGGTCAAATCCTTTCGCTGCTGTAAGGCAGTAACCCATGAAGGGGATCCTTGTCTTTCAATAATTGAAACTGCATTCTCGTTAGCTGCAGATGTTGCCTTCTCCATGCACTGCGAAATCGGATATATACATGTGGAAAACTACACCAAGCTAAGTGATCATTATATAGAAGTAACTATTTATTCACTTTTTTTTCTTAAAATCCTGTTCATAATCACAAATATATCGAATCTGGGTTACTTCAGTCTTTTCCTTTCTCTTTACTCACATCCATTTAAAGCCTACCTCTTACAGAATCTATCAAGTTGAAGAGTTATTTCCTTTTTATAATTAAAAAAATATAGATTATGCCAGTAGCCTGGCAATAGTTCATTTTGTTGCAATGTAAATTTATATATGTGTTATTTTCTATCTTTTAACTGGTTCCAAAAAGTAAACAGCCATACTGTAGTTGAATGCTACACTTGCAAGGTCAATGTATACAGCTGTACCTTCATCACAAAATGATGTTAGCCCTCAATCTAACCTCACTTTTCCTATTGCTTCTTCAGCCCAAAGGCTCTCAATAGCACCAAATTTACCGAATGGTTCATGATGATGTATATCAGGGGTGTCAAATTAAAGGGCTGTGGGCCAGACTCAGCCTGCGGGATGCTTATAAATGGCCTATGGACCCACCCTGAAAACAGCGAAGGACCAGCCTGCAGTACCTCTGCCAACTAAAATGGAGCTTGGGAGGGCCTTGTGTGCTCCCTCCCCACGGGGCTCCATTTTCAGCCATGACAGCCTCCTGCAACCCTCTGCCAGTGAAAACAGAGCTCAGGGAGGCTATTTGCCATTGGCAGAGGAGTGCAGAAGGCAGTGGCAGCTGAAAATGGAGCCCGGGCAGGTTGAAAATGGAACCTCAATGAGTGGCATCAAGCTGGCATCAAGCTGGCCATGCCCACCCTGGCCATGTCTCCCCTGGCCCCCTGAGGTCAAACACAACCTTGATGCGGCCTTCAATGAAATCAAGTTTGACACCCCAATTATTTCAATTTTTTCTATTGAAATACTGAACAGAGTTAAACCTGCTAAGTTTCAGCTGTTGGCTGGAATATGTATTTTCTGACCATCTCATCAAATTGTGTAACCATTCAAGATTTTTTTCATGAATCTGGGCTTTTGTACTAGCCAGAAAAACATAGAGAATTAATTTCTTTCCCTCTCAGGATTTTCAATCCCGGTGAGCACAGTCCCCACTGAAGACAAAAATATACTGCACAGCAATCACATAGGCTTATTGAATCAAAGTTTGAATGCAATTCCTCTTTAATAGATTTCTCCATTTCAGAACTAATTAGGGGTAGGCATTGTTGATCAACACAGTTTTTCCAACTAATGAAAGCAGGGAGTTATCAGAATTAGCAATCAAAGAGTTACCAAAAGTTGTCCCACAGCTCCTTGTTTCCAAATATTTTCTCAATGTAGAAAAGAGTACCAGGCCTAAGGCAGCCACAAAAATAACAAACTGCAGACTCGAGAAATTCTGATATACCACAATTATTGCTATTAACACTTCATATGATCCAACACTTCACATGACCTTGATTCTATCCCTCTGTTAATGCAGCCTAGGACTAATCTCTGCATTATAGCAGAAAGTGTTCAAAAATAAATATAATTCAGTTTATAGGACATTTGGAGAAATGGCATAATCTAATGCAGCAAATCTGCTCCTTAAAGAATAAATAAGACATGTTTGCCACTAGTACAGTATAAAATAGTATATTAACATTTTTGAAAGTCAGACTTAAATAAAGGAGGAAGCAAAGAGAAATCAGTGGTTTCTGGTATGCCATTTACTGAGTAAACTCTGAAATAGTAGCGATTTTGAAAGAAGGCTTTGGGCACTAACAGTAATAATCATCGAACACTTGCTAGTTTATGAAAGCAGCATCTTCTACATTGCTTCTTGAAAATCTCTCCCATGAGATATGTTGGAGAGGAGAATCATTCTTTCATTCCTGACTCTTATGTTTCTCTTCAGGGCAGTGCTATGTTTAAAGCAATGTTCAAAGATGGTGGAGAGAGACACAGAGAGGGGGAGGGAGGAAAGGAGAGAGAGAGAGAGTGGGAAAGAGAAAGAGAAAGAGGATGAGCAGCAATGAGTCCTGTGGCACTTTAAAAGCAAAGGCTTAGATGGTAATGTATTTCATAGTCTTTGCGGTTTTACTGCTTGTCCTCTAGAAATGGGAAGAGTCAGCCACTCTAATGATACAGAGAGAGAAGCCGATTCTTTATTCTTATTCCCAGGCCTCCTCTCCACTTAATTATTTCAACACAAATTAATGGCAAAACTTAATTAGACATTTGCTTTGCAATTATTTATGAGGTTGGCTTTTCACTTCAAGATCACCACAACTGTAGACCACATCTCTTTTTCCATGGCACCTTTGCTGTAATCACTCCTGGTTTTTTCTCATCCTCTACCGCTACCTCCTCCCCCACCCCACCCCAAACTAATACCTTCAGGTACATTGAACTGTAAATCCCATGACCTCAACCAATATGGGGAGCATTTGATTTGTAAAGGCTATTTCACCGCAAGTCTCGGTATATATGACTTAGTGATCTATCTTGTATCCTTCTCTCACCTATCTCTTTCTTGCTCTCCCAATATACATGGCCTTGTGTTGGATTTTGGACTCTTATCTCCAGGCAGGGTTCTATTTTTATTTGATAATTGTTTTGGAAACTGCAGAGCTGAAAAGATATTAAGCAAGCGCTCGGCTGAAAAAACAATTTAACAATTTTCTTTTTTACATACCCCTTTCATTATACGTCTCTTTTTTTGCCTCAACAACTTGCAATAATAACTTGCATCCACGGAAACAGCCAAAGGAAACCAGCTCATCTCAGTGTTGTCTCATCCCTCCAGTCTGTTTCATTAGCCCCAATCAACATTCTGACAGCAATTTTCAGTTAAAGCTTTATCCTTCCAATGCAATATTTCTCAACCTTGGTGACTTTAAGTCCTGTGGACTTCAATTCCCAGAATTCCTCAGCCAGCTGTGCTGGCTGGGGAATTCTGGGAGTTGAAGTCCACAGGACTTAAA
>JAPKID020005768.1:0-10960 GCA_026931265.2 Tropidonophis doriae | reverse complement strand
GAACTGTGCCATCCTCGGAACAGGACTTGTCGGAAATCAGAACGAGATTTGAAATCAAATATTAATAAATTCCCCCATCAAGGGTGACAATATTGATCTGGGTTTTCTCCCGTTTCCCCCTTGCATGCGAGAGCACTGCATGCAAAAAAAATAGAGAGAAAGATTTTCCTCCCTTTGGGAACATTTGCTGGCTTTGTGGATCCCTTCTTTCCTTCCATCTTTCCCTCTAGCAAGCGAGAAAAGGGAGGGGAGGTGAGTGGGAGGGAGGGAAGCATGGATGGATCTTTGTAGCGGAAGAAACGAAATACACACTGCTGTTCGGGATTTGCGCCTAGGAGGCGGCTGGAGATCGGGAGCGAATGCGCGTCCTTAAGAACCAGCCGAAGTTTAACTTCCCGTAGCCGTAATTTTTTCAGAAATTGAACTTCAAATAGCCTTATATCCAAGGCAGTCTAACCGTAATCGGGTACTTTACTTGGGAAGTCAGGCTTCTGAATAGGGTGTGCAGCAGGTTTACCCACATCGCAAGGGCTAAGCTTTCTTGGGTGTAAGAGCCCCTTGCGTGCAACAAGGCGCACTTCCTAGTAAACTGGCTCAGAAGCGCAGCCTGTGGTGTGCTTGAAGCAGGAGTTAATTTCTCCAGATAGTTAAGAGCAGGAACTCTACTAAACACAAGTTTAGCTCTTGAATTGCAGGCAGCTGTTTTTGTCAAAGAGAGAGAAAGAGCAAAGGAGAGATTCGTTGCAGCGTCCAGAGTTCACATTAAACAGAAGGGCAATCTCCACAGTTTGTCTGTCTCTCCGCCCGCCCATCCTTTCCTCTTATACCTATTTCTAAATTTCGTTTATCTCTCTCTCTCTCCCTCCCTCTTAAAATCTCTAGCAATCGAAGGCTTTGAAGTACGAGGTTTACGAAAGAACGTGGGGGAGAAATAACTATTTCTAGAACACAAGAAACGGGGAGGTAGCCGCGAGAAAATCCCCATTCCGCCCGGGATTGGGCGAATCTAGCGAAGAATCTGCCTGCCTGGCCTGCTTAGCTGGGTCTCCTCCCTCTCGCTCAGCAAGTGAGATTCGCTCTCCTCAAGCACGAGCAATTCTTTCGCTTAACGACTAGCGTCTCAAATCGGACACATTGCTCACTCCCCGAAGAAAGCAGCCTGAGCAGCAGGGATCTTGGGCGCCCCGCTGCGAAGCCGTAGATAGAAAAAAAAGGGGGTAGTTTTGCTCCGCGGGTGAAAGCAAAAGTGCATTCCCGAGCAAGAGCTTTGGGCGCGCGCACACAAGCGCGCGCTCCTTCGCCTAAGTACTTGAGACTCGGGACGTGAAGGGAGCTCTGAAAACAGCCGTCCTCCTTAGCAAAGCTCGCAGCGCCCTCTATAGGCCCCAAGCGGAATCATTTTCTTCCCTGGGTCCTGGGAAAATAGGAAAAGGAAAAGCCGCGCCGAGGTCTTCACTTGCTCTAATTTAAACGTTGCCTCGCGTTATTAACCCCCCTCGCCTTGCCCAGCAGCCTTCCAAGAGACCCAGGACTGCAGAAGAAACCTTTCGCCCTCTTTCGTTCTCTCGAACCCCGAGGAAGACCTGCTCGCGTCTCTTTTGTATTAAACATGGGAAGGGTTCCTCGGCTTCACTCAATTCAAATTCAGCCTTGAAATACATGCAAGTCAACAGCAGGTTCTTTTTAGACCCCCCTCCCGTTCAGGCTGAGCCTGTGCTGAACAGAACGGTCTGCAATGCAAAAGGGAGACGTTTTAAAACATTTTCCATTGGTTTCAAAGGCGAAGGGAGCGAGGTAGTTTGATCCTTTGTAGGTTCCTTAGAAGTAAACCCCACTGAGTTCAGGATGGCTGCCTTTTCCGCCCGTTCAAAAAGGCTGCCTCTCGAGTTCTGAAATGCATCGATCTGAGGTTTAGAAGGTCTATAGTACGTTGCCTCGAGAGTCATTCCGATTACTATGCAAGGTTATTATAAGGTCAGGAACGGGTGGTCGTGGTGGTTGCAACTACCGGTAGTATACTGTATGGAGAGCAGCAGAAGATCAAGCCGTGACCTTATGAGGGGAGGACTCTTCTATTGGAAAATAAGACAGAGACCCTGGGGTTATCGAATGTAGGAGATGTAAAACTATGGGTTTAAAAAAAATAGTTATGAAATCATCTCTGACAGAAGAGAGACGCAGACGAAGCTGCTTGTTGTTACCCTCCGTCTCCTTTTCTCAGCCCAAGTGGTGTTACAGCCTCAGTTATTCCAGTGGAAACGATTTAAGCGCGTGCGTAAATGTCTCCTTAATCTCTGGATTTCCAGCGCTTGCGCATTGTGGCTCCCCCGCAACCGAATCCCTCCCAGGCACGGCAACAACTTCCGAATTTTGCGGCTCCGTTTATAGCCCGCTCAATCGAGCTGGGCCCGCGAAGACGTTCGCTGGATAACCACGCCGCAAAACGCGAGAACTGCGGCCTGCGCGACAAGTACAGCGGCCTCGTCCGCGGCGCTCTTGGCTTCAAGAGCGGCGGCGGGCGCAGGAAAGTGTTGCGTCCCCCCTGCTGTGGAGAATCCCCAGGATTCCCTCGGCCCCGTGCAGAGTTCACGCTCTGTCGGGGAACCGTCTCGGCCTTCCACTAGCTCTAGAGCCGGGAAGGAGTCCGGCTGCTGCCCTCCCATAACGCTTCCTACTTCTGACATCGGGCGGCAGCGCAAAACGCTGCACGGTTTGTTACAATAGTTGCAGCAATCCTGCTCTCCCGCTTCCTGCCGGCAGAAAGTTCTAAAGTTCTTTTGAGTTGCTCTTTTCTTTCAAAAGCAAGCAGGGAAAAAGGAAGAGCAAATGCAGGCCGGCCGGGTACTGACAAAAAGCGGGCTGCAAGCGTCCTCTGCCGTGGGGAATGCCAGCAGTCTCTCCCGGGGCACGGCAGAGCTCCCTCTCCCTGACAGAGGGCTCCTTAAAAGAGGTGAGCCCGGCCAGGAGACCCAGCCGGTGGGGAAGGCCCTGCCTGAAGAGAGAACCTGGTAACTGGGCCTGGCAGCCCCCCACCCCCACCCCTGTAGTGTTGTTGGGTCACTCCTTCCATTCCGGGAAGGGAGGATGAGAGATGGTCCCGGACGTCTGGACGGTTGGGGAAGGTTGATGCAGAACAGCGCGGCGCTATTAAGAATGCTTTGACTCGAAGTAAAAGCTGCCGCCGACGTTACTTGGGAACGTGGCTCACAGAGGGACTGGGGAGGCTATGCAACAACCGAATCTTAAATCTGCGGCACATTTACGCGGAAATAGTATTTTGGGTTTTAATTGCCTCCTTGTCATCCTCGAATGTGGGTAGGAGGGAGTATAGCATTTCGATTTCGTACGCAACGCTTTGTATAGAAAACCTCAGGCAAGGAAGCTGGGCAACCTCAGCGGCCCTTTGCTCTTGCCATAATTAAACTCGGTAGTCCTCAATCTGGTGCGCCCCAGGAATGCTAGACCACATACCCCCATGTGTCGCGGACGCCGGGGCTTTGCTGAGTGGGGAGTGCCCATCCCACTCAGTCTGGCAGGTAGCTGTTTAAAGGAAAGCCGGCCAAAAAACGACGAGAAAGGTGGAAAGCTGGAAGGTCAAGGCTGCGAAATGAAGAGGCAACCCGAAGCGTCCGAAACCGGCAAGCGGGGCTTAAGGAACCCAGTGAAACGGGCCTGTCCTTCCGCGTCTGCTCTGCTCTCTTACTAGTCACCTTTTCCTTTTAATTGAACTTTATGCGATCGATCTTTCCCAGCGCAAGCCATTTATTTTTGTCGGATAGAAAAGAGCGACGCGCTTAATCCTTACTTTCCAGAAAAGGAGGGCGCTTCCCCCTCCCCCGGTTCGGCCTCTATTCGCGACGTTTTGATTTGCGGGACAGCTGCTGCCTTTCGTTGATTTATGGTTCAAGGGGGAGGGGAGGGAAATTGCCGGCTACCTCGGACAAGGCCCGGGCGCGCCTTTGCCATCCGCCCGAATTCGCTCTCGTCCCGCGTTCTCTGGCCCTTAAAGGAGTCCTGCCTTTTCCCGGGTGGGAGTGGGGTTGGAGACGAGTCGAGGCTGAGAAATTCGAGCCTCTGCTTGTTGCGAATGGAGTCCCATTTAAGTCCCGCGATCTTACTCGCGGACAAATGGATCTAGTATTTTTTAGCTCAGAGAACCAGTCGAATCTTTCTGTGTGAGTGACTGTCAGAGAATCGTATTTGCTTTATTTTTTCCTATGGCGCGCCGGTCCATTGGCTCCCAAGCACATTTATCTCTCCCCAGTGCCAGGCAATATGGAGAATTCATATGCACGTCTCTCTTTTAGTGGGGCTGACACTGATTAATGTAATATGCACCCCCCTGGCTCCAGAAACAGATCCGGCCTATGAATCATGCACTATAAAGTTTCAATCGTCCTTGTTGGATGAGAGACTGCTACAAAGACAGTGGGCAGGGGTGGAGGGAAGTGTGTGTGTGTGTGGGGGGGGACATGGAGGGGGACGAGAAGAGAGAAAGAGAAATGGGCCTTGTTCTTCCAGGCTTCCATTTTTAAAAAGAGGTTCCCCATTTGGAGGAGATCTTATTCACCAACTCTGCAGGTTCCTGCCAGCTCTGTAGAAAGGGGAAAAAAGCCCAAAAAGGATTATCTTAAAATCCATCAGCTTTTGAATTTCTAGCAAATGTCTCTCAGAAGTTGTATACAGTTGTCTCTCATCGCAATTCCTGAAATTAAGATATATTTGAATATGGAGGCTCCATATGATGTAACTGTGATGATTAATGGATCATGACAGTTCTTTGCTCCCCCAGTTTTAAGGTTGCGGTAAAGATGGGGAGGGGGTAGTGAACCACAGACAGGGTGGTATGTTGGATGTAAGTTACTAAGGTATGTTGTGTGGGTTTTTTTTTTAAAAAAATGCTGTCCTTGTCCCCACTGAAGTTCATTGAGTAACTCTTTCATCATTCCTGGGTCCCACCATGATACTGTAGAATCATAGGGTAGGAAAGATGCTTGGAAGTCTTCTAGGCCAACCTCTTGCCCAGGGCAGGAATCCTCATACCATTCTGGACAAAGCTGTCCAGTCATTTGTCTCCATAAATAGCCTTCTGAGTTGATTGAGGTGAGGTTGATGGCTCCAAAGTCCGTTTGGAGCAGCAGAAAGTGAAGCTGAACCAGCTAATCCAGTGTTTCTCAACCTTGTCCACTTGAAGATGTCTGGACTTCAACTCCCAGAATTCCTCAGCCAGCAAATGCTGGCTAGGGAATTCTGGGAGTTGAAGTCCAGACATCTTCAAGTGGACAAGGTTGAGAAACAATGAGTTAATCACTCTGGCGCTTGTGAGAAAGAACTGTATGTTTCTCTCTTATTTTTTTCTGTACATAAATATAACTTTATAAATTTGAATATTTGGAGAAATTGCAGAACTCATGTCCAGTTCCATAAAAAACGAAGGTGTGTTCCAGTTCCCTGTCCAGCAAATCATATGGGGCTTTTTAAAACCAAGTGTCAATCTCTCTCTTAAGGTTCACAGCTTGTTAGTCAAGATTAAAAAAAACACCTTGCAACTCTCCGGGTATTAGTTGGGCTCCAGCTCCCATGAACCCTAGGTAACATTGCTATTTATTCACTTGATTTGATGCCACCTGACTCCAACCAGCTCTGGTAGTAATACAGGCTTATAAGAATTGTTGTTGTACAATGGGGAGCCACAGATTGCTTCCAACAGGTTGATTTGATGAAGTAAAGCAAAGGGCTCGTGCTATATAGTTGATTCTGTTGTTCTTTCTTCCCTACTCTGTATTTTTAATTACCTCTTCCATAAAGTTGCCAGTGTTGCCTGGGAACTGTGGGGGTTATGGTATAAGGCACATCTCTTTTTGGAAGGGTCATTTAGGTTCTGACTTTTATGCCAAAAGCCTCCAAAATACATCCACTTCCAGAGCAGGAGCATCTTTCTCTTGCTAAAGGCTACTTGTCCTCATCCCAGCCATACTAAGCTTAACTTCCCCCCCTCCCCTAGTATTATCTTAGCTCACATACAACTGCATTTTGAGATTACAGGTCCTTGTGGAGTGACCACAGTTGGGATTGGCAACTCAGTCAATAAGTGAAACCAGAACTTTGCTTATGATCTTACCAACTTTCGTTTGCTTTACAGGGCTGCAAAGATTGTAAACGCAAGGATCGGTCACAAAGTTACTTTTTCACTACCTTTGTGACTACCAGCAGTCACTACACGAGGCAATGGCTAATTGAGAATTATTTATAAAGTATATAAAAGCCTGCAGTATCAGACCCCCTCCTGATTTTTGATCTTTTTTGAACTTCATTCTTTTTGCATCACAGAAAGCTGACCTTAGTGATTATCCCTTTATCAGAAAGAGGACTATAAATAACCAACATTTATTACATGCTTAAATTTTATTACATGTCTATTTGTTGTGCATTTTAGGGTGCAGGAAGTTTCTCTCTTCCAATGCCAACAGAGACCGTTTTGGCATTTGGGAAGGGCTACTGCCTCATGGTTGCCTACAGAACAATATGTCTGTGTTTGAAAAAAAAATGTCACGATGGTGACTGAACCCTTTCCTCTTTTTCTAGATGCATCACCCATAGAAAGCTTCAGCTACTCCTTTGATTTATTGGACACCCTCAGTTCTCTACACTTTGTTATCTCAGATGATCTAGTGAGGGGGAAACTTTATTATAAGGGACAGAAAGTGACAGAAAAGGACAAATAAATGATGTGAGAGGATAGGAAATAGCTACTAACAGTGGTTGACTGTTTTCAGGCAATTACAGTAAAGTTTTCCCAGAATGCCCTTCAATGACACAATTTCCAGAATGTACTAGAAAACCAAAAGATATTAAAACAACAACAACCCTGGGCTTGAAAACAAATGAGAAAAATGTGCGTTGAACAAATGAGTAACAAATGGAATGCAGTTTAAATTTAATGAGTAACAAAATGGGTAGGTTCTCTAATAAAAGAATCAGGACACAGAGAAGACATTCTTACATGGCTCTTGTCTTTAACATACAAATCTCAACTTGGAGTTGCAGTTCTCATATGAAGTACATGCAACTGAATTAGTTCTTTCCATAATCAGAGTAGTGGGAGAATCAGAAAGAGAATTAAAGGATTCTTCCTGATACCATGTTTTTCATGCATCAAGATAAAAGTGTGTGTATGTGTGTGTTTGGAGGGAGAGATAGATGTAAGTCCACATTTTTCTGCCTTCTGCCTTCAAACTCAAGCATCAAAAAAGGCATGAAAGCTTCCTTCTATTGCATTTTTAGCTGTACCGAGCAATAAAATAATAGAAGAGAATTCACAGAGTTTTTCCAAAGTCTGATAACATTATCAAGTAACTTTGCATTAGATTGCAATCAGGTTGTATCAGTTTATTAGATTTATTTTCACTTACATGTAATGTTTTGTACAATTATGATAGCTTGGCTATTAATCCTGTTCAGTTTCAGATGACGGCCACACCTATGGAATAAAGGAGATGTATGATTTGCTATTCAAAAGTACATACTTTTTTTTCACTCAAGGTACATTCTTTTTAATAGTAATAGTATGCAAATGTATTTGCAGCGACATCTTCAACTTTATAGGAAAATGTTTGACAATCTTGATTTTGTTGAGTAAAATAAATCAGATGGGTTGGTTAATTTTTAATAATCCCTACTTAATCATGCTTTTTATTTAGTGTAAATCTTGCTTCCATGAAGAATGCTTAAAACCATGAGAATAAATCTGATTCAATTTAACATACACTTAAACTTCCAAATCTCACTTCATTTATTGAATTACAAATCCTCTTTCTCTCTCCGCGTGGGCCTTATCTATGTGATGAAAAGTATCCTTTTGCAGGGTATGCTTTATTATTTGTATGCTCAATCACCTATTTTCTCATTTGAGAAATTAGACTTATTTCTACCTATGAATATGAATAAATGCATAACTACAATCTTATTTATTTAGACATACTCATCACAGGATTACTGCTTCATTGGTTCTTTTATTTTTACATAACCATTTGTGTCTCTATATCTCTGTACACTCAAAGGCACTATAAAAATAGTAAAAGGTGAATTTTCTCTGCTCAATATTTTACTGTTTGCCACTTACATGGGAAGTAGCAATTCCCATGAATGTTAATGACCAAGATTTATTGAAAGTTTTGATTTCAGATTAATTAATGCCATGTAAATGTGAGACACACTTCACCTTTCAGGGCAGCAAAGTTGTCACAAGTTTACCAAAGTCAATTTCTCCTTAGTAACCACAGAAGAAAACTTGGATTTTTTCCCCTTGATATATTTCCAATGTATTATGGCAGGATTTGTGTCTAACTACATGATAATGACTGTAATATTGACCACATAAATAATAAGCTGATTTTAATTCTAAGCTGCCAAAATCAACTGCTTCGGTTCAATATGTCTGAAGTGGGTTTTGACTACTTCACTGCTTTCTGTCCACTCTTGATTTTTTTATTTATATACTGCTATAATCAAAATTGACCCTTGGCCATTCCTAGTGATTCCATTAATTCTACTATGAACAGAGAAATCAGCAAAATAACTCTGAAACTAAACAAGTCTTTCTCTACCAGTTCAACAGTGCCTTCTCGTAAAACAAAACAAAATCCAAATGTGTGTTGTTAAGAACCTTTTAGAAGCGCCAAATTCAGCTTATTTTTATGAAGAGTATTTTGGGAGTGAAAATTCTATAATCTTATTTGTAAAAAGAAGTCCCAATGATTTACTTTTGAGTAGACATTTTGTATAATTGGATTTTATCAAGTAAAGTATCAAGCCAAAATGCAGTTTCCTTCCTCCTTCCGTCCTAGTCCCAAATTTTAGCAGGACCCATGCAAAGTAAAATCCTTATGTCTTATTGATCAAGAAGATTAGAGATATGCCTGACATTGAAGGGACATATAATCGAGCAAAGTGTTATGCAGACCAAACTTCTCAGGGTAGATATGATACATTAAAAATAATGATAAGGTAATGAAGGGGATGGTCACTCCCTAACCACCTATCACATTTTCCATATATGGTCTCTTCTGCAGGGAATTAAACCTGTTTGTTTGAAATCACCAACCCTAGATATTCTGATTCCTGAACTGGAGAAAAAAAATGGCATTATTTCCCCACCTGTAGAAGCCCATCTGATTGGAAGCTGAATCTTAACTTAACTTTGACACCAGCCTCCTCCTCCTCCTCCACCATATCAGAAGCCACAACAGCTGTCCAGTAGAAGAACCAGGAGTGTGTGTGACGCTACCATTGCCTTATTCTACTTACTGGAAGTGTTAGCCCTGCTTTGAATACAGAGACAGTTATAATTGTATCAATGTTTTGTACTGCAAATTAGCATTGCATTAACAGGGGACTCTTCTGAGATGCCAGAATACTGTACCACATAACTTTTGTTGCTTCCTTTGATCTCATAGGCTAGCATAAATATTGATTGGTGGCTCTGTGGCTTTATTTTCCTCCTGTTGGGGGATGGGGTAGGGCTATCACAGCAGTGAATTTTGTGAAATCTTTGAAAAGTTCTGGGTGAAATTTGGTGCAAGTGGCTGGGTTGTTCAAGTGCATTCTGAACCCAGGTTTTACACACTTCTGGAATAATGCTAAACCCATATCCAAAATTAGTTTGATGACCAACAGATTTCAGTCAGTCATCAGGATTCTTTATAACATCCGTACAGAACACATGGGCAGAGCAAAATTGATAATTGGGCTTTGGACATGGTTTAGTGCTCTTCCAAAATGTTCTGTGTCCAAAATTGTCCTGAGTGGTAGCTGACAAGTTCATGGGCACATAAGCAGAGAGAATTCTGGCTTGGTCACTTCACCATACCTATCCCTAGTGCTTTAGTTACTGTGCCTGCTAATTTGTGTCAGGAATTGGCAGGTATGCATGGATAATCCATTAAAAAACTGTAGGGTGTGCCTACATTAGCCTGAAGTGGCCAACAGGTGCCAGACTTTCAGAGTCACCTGACTGTGATGCTGAATAGATTGGTTGGTGAAGTACATCAGAATTCACCCACAGCCAAAATCCCATAGGTTTTAGGGGCAAAACACCACTTTAATTTAAGAGTATCTAAGGACAAGCTGCCTCAGATTTTAGTTGCAGATGAGATGAAAACAAGAGTACATGGCAAAACAAAACAAAACAACCTTCCCTTGCGTTTATTTTATTTCTCCAATGTAAAGTATGTATTAGTTCACATGTTTTTTTTTCCTCCTATCTTTCCTGCTGCCATTTTCCTAAGGCCCTCTGACTTAGATTGTAAGCTGTTTGCAAGCAGGGACCTGATGGGGCTTCCCATTTAACTCTGTAAAGCACCATATTCCTGGTGGTGTAATATAAACACTAAGCAGACTACAGGGTGAGGCCGCTAGCCCTGAAACTCAATTCCAAGGCTCAGCCTTCAGGAGCAGCAGCACAGCTAAAGCCCTGGCTTAAAGGCTTGTTCTCAGAAACGGCCTTAAAACATTAAATACATTTGAGCAGTGTGTGTGTGTGGGGGGGGGGGGAGTATGTGAAGGAGAAAAACAGAAGCATTTTAAATAAAGGTGCTAGCTGTGGAGCATGTTAACCAGTTCACACAGTGAAGTGATTAACATGTTTATGAATCAAATTAATCACACATTAACTCCCTGGCTCAGTGAAGTGAATGCCAGAAATGGAAGGCAGGCAGGCATTTTCTCCCTCTGACACTCTAAACAACATGGTTTCATGTAGGTTAATGGTTAAGGCTTATATTTTTCTGTGAGAGAGGGAGAGAAAGTGAAGGAAAGCACACTGCTGTCCCCACCAGCTTTGTTTTGTTTTCATTTTTTTCATTTTTTTGCCTTGAAATTTGCATGACATAAAAATTAGAGCTCCATCAAAGAGGAGTAAAGGCTGAAAGAGAAGGAGATATTTCTAGAGGGGGGGGCAGGG
>JAPKID020005764.1:0-10962 GCA_026931265.2 Tropidonophis doriae | reverse complement strand
CAGCCGAACCAAGCCAAACGGCAGTAACCCACCTCTAGTGCAGGTAGTTACTACATATCCTGTTATGGATTCTGAATGCTATTAAAAGACCTGCATTTATAAAATGAACTACTTAGTTTAAGAATGTGAGAATACTGCCTAGGAAGTGAGTGATGAATGTCAAAATCACATCCTGACATCCCCTTATTTGTCTTTATCTGTGCTTCATACAACGACATCAGACATGGAATTCTATCAAATATTAAATCATTTTAAAGTGATCTCTTAAATTTTATATATTTCTAATGCAATATGTTTTCTCACAGTTCTAGATGTTTAATATGGGATCAAATATTAATTTATGCTTCATTGTTGCTTCAGGCCTATGCTTTCAACAATATTTTTTTTGTTATGACACTATTAAAGGATTGCCTTGCTGAGAAAAATAAAGGACATCTAAGAAGCCTCAGAAATTAGAAACTTTTACTTTTGTTCATTCTAAATATCAGGGAAATTTTCAGCAAAAGCATTTATTTGGTTATTTGTCAGAGCCAACATGAGAAAATGTGTTTTTTGTATTCATTTTTTCTTTTAAATCTGTGTTAAATCTGTGTTTTGAAGGAGACATGAAACTGTTGCTTATGAACCTACAGCTGACATAAATCACCAACTTCAATCTATTCCAGTTTACCGAGTTTATCTATTTATTTGGACAGAGGTCTGCCACACATCAATCAATTTCCTTCTATCAGTTTCCTTCATACACAGTAGTTGGGAACCTATAAGACCTTATCTGGCTACACTCTCTTCAAAATGTCCCTTTTAGTATTACCTAAGAAAAAACAGAACAATGGTGGGAAATGTCCTATTCATCATTAGAAACATTGGTATATTTTCACAATGTTGAAGGTACCGCTCCAATAATAACTTGGAAAAATTCCTACATAGCAAAGAACTTAAAGAATTTCCAAGTTTTAAAATTCTATTTGTGAAATACATGCCTGAAGAGAATTTTTCTTTCTGACATCTTTTCCCCTTAATTTCAGAATGCTAATGGTCTTTTGCTGAATTTTGCTTACTAATGACAATAAACTAGGCAAAATATGTGCTATAACATCATGATCGTTTGCATTGCAACATCATGTTGGTATATAAGAGATGGAATATGGAGTATAGCACACCTGTCATTACATGCTCCTCCCCTCCATCCCTCCTGTTCTGACCTAGGCTTCTTGATATAGTAAAAAGCAGCTCCCTAGTCCCCGAAACCCTCTTTTTAGTTTTTTACACTTTTTAAAAATTTTAGTACAGGGTATTAAGTATTTAATTCGGTTTTAAATATTTATATATTGTTTGTTTTATATGTTTTAATTTCCTGTACACCGCCCCGAGTCCCTTTGGGGAGAGGGGGCATTTTAGAAATTGAATAAAATAAATAAATAAATAAATAAATTTTATTTCAAAGCCTGTAAATTATATCCATTCACAGCCCATAATGAGTCTCAAATAGATGTACAGAGTCCTACAGTAGGCTGCCAAAGTCTTTCGGGTTAAGGCTGATAAGCACCCACCTTTATCTTCCTTGAAATACTGCCAAAGACTTAATTGGCAATTAGCTTGGCAAGGCCACATAGAACAAAGAGTCAAAGCGGAGCTTCAGAAGGTAAACTGACCAGCATGAACCAAGTTGCTTCTTGCAAAGGCTCCGGTGCCTTTGCTCCTCCTATCCTGTGGGTGGGGCCAACCACCTCAAAGCCTTACTCCCAAGTCATCCCTTCTGTCTTAACTGCTCTTGCTTTCTGTCAGCTCTGCACACACACGAACTGGGAACAGGGGGAGCCTGTTCCTCTGCCTCATTGATGTCCAACTCTGGAGGCTCTGGAGGCAGTACATAACTCCCAGATGGTCCTGACCCCCCCTCTGCTCTGACGCAGACCTCTCACCCGAGCCTTCTCCAGACTCCTTCTCCAGACTTCCTCCCCAACCTCTCGCTGTCTGATTCTGCTGCCAGCTCCGCAGGCCACTGGTGGACCACAACACCTCCATCCACAGTTGCTCTTGGGCATATGTGTCCACAGGAAAATGCTGGGTGAGTGGAGTGATGAGACTTGCATTGTTAGGTTACAGTGCAAATCCTGAATTATGTACTTCTGTCTCTCACTGGGAGGCAAAAACAAAACTGCAGCTTTTCACTGTCTTAATGTTCATTTCATCATTTTTTCATTATCAAAATAAGAATGTTTCTGCCTAGGAACTACATCTCCCAGTAGACAAGTTGTAACAGGTATGTCTGGCATGGAAAAAAGAATGTTCCTGATAGTGAGAATAGAAAATGACCAAGAAGAAAAGAATATAGAAAATCTGTCAGCAAAAGAAAAATTACAGTCTGGGTCTATAGAGATCTCTGAAGTTAGAATGAAAAGTCTTGAATAAGTTGAAATATGATATAAGTGAAATTATTTGAAAAAAGGGTAGAGTGGAAGGTCTAGTTTTGCATGTGTTTACCTTTTGTTCAGAAAGCAGTCATAGAAGCCTGGAATAAAATCCTGATTTGTTTATTTCTGGGCACATGGTTACGTAAGGATTTGAGACGCACACCAGGATTAGTTATAGAATTTGATGTATGTTCAGCATGTGTAACTGCAGAAGCAGAAGACATCTTTACCTTCTGATTACTTTAATGCTAAATGAATCATCAAGAGGTAACAGAAAGGTAAGATGAAAATTATTTGGGGACTTGTCCCTGTGAGAAGCTTAAATGTAATCCTTTTCAGGTGTTAAAAACAAACATCCTATGGGCATAAATCTTGCAAGGTAGGTTGAAAAATCCCAATGAATGGATCATTTCTGTTCCATTTCTATCTAGGGTAAGCATTACCCATGAATCAAATTTTAGCCAGAATACTTTCTTTTGGAACTATGGGTGTTATAGGCGTTGAAATCTCATTAATGGAAGGCAGACGTTTGAGAAAGATGGTTATACAAAGAAAAATACCTCATTTTGAGATGTTCAGTATGAAATTTTTCCCTTAGGAAAAAACAGACACACTGCTTAGTTGCCAGAAACGCAGTATCCTGGTAGATCACAGAGCTGGTGTCATGACCCCATTTATTACTTCCTTATCAGTCTGAAGAGTAGCATACCGAGTGGGCATTTTAATTTCTCATGGTATTGCTAACAATGTGGCTATGGAGCACTTAATGAAAGAGACTAGTATAGATCTATTTCAAGCTATTTAGCTCTCATCAGCTAGCCATACCCTTACTGCAGTATGCTGTCTCCCATATTTGTGGCATACCAGGAGCCTCGATAAAACATCTAATCATTCCCTTGGCTCAGCTGATAAGGGAGGAGAGCTTGTGGTGTAGAGGTTATTATGACTGCCTAACATGTAAAATAGCCCAAGTTCAAATCCCCGTAAGAATATGGCTTGCTGATGAGAGCTAAATAGCTTGAAATAGATCTATACTAGTCTCCCTTCATTTATTTGTCAGGAAAAAAAACACTACACACACACACTCACACACACAAATTAAACTCAGGATTGCTTTAAATTGGGACCACTGACATTCAAGGTTTCCATTATAATGACCAAAGTCCCAAGAAATATTTTTATGTTACAAGGCAGCCCAAATTTCACAAATGTTTATGGAGATGAATAAAGATTGCCTCTAAAATCCAAGCAAACTGAAGCTTAGTCTTTCCATTTTGGTTAACATGATGCTTTTGGCATAATTATTTACACAATTTAGTATTTTTGGCACTAAATTCAAGCATCCGGCTTTTGGCACTTCTTCAACTATCCAGCTTTTGGCACTAAATCTGAAAAGTCAAAAAAGTATTTATACTTTATAGAGACATCTGCAGGATACTGGATTAAAATATTTTAAAAGGTGGTTTGTAGAATGAAATTATTCTGAATACTTTTGCAGTTAATAGCTAGCAGATTTGGTAGCATATACCTTGCCCTTATTCTTTTTTAACACTAAACTCTTTGGTTCCTTCAGGGAAAAATATATTAGCCTAAGTCTCAAAACAGATTAGCATCTCAATTACATTTTGTAGCCAGATGTATGAATGACTCAGGCATCTGGAGGAATGGTTTATTTCTGGCAAATGCACATTGGATTTGGGAGAAGCAGTCAGAAAATAACATACATACATTGATACATACATAAATATGAGAGAGCGGGGGAGGGAGGGAGCATACTGCTTACAATAATTTTTAAAGTCAAGTACATTGCTTTATGGATTATCATTGAATCATCATAGATTCTGTGTGCACGAGTTTCAACTTGCATATTCACAGGATTTACAAGTACCAGCTACCATCCTGGAGAGTTCTGCAAAGAAAATGAGAACATACACATTCATTGGCAGTTGCTTATTGACTATGAGAATTTGCTCCACTTGAATCACAATCCAAATATTGAAGCATTAAAATATTATATCTATTATCTGTTGTTGCTAAGGATTATTGAAAGTCACTGTCATGATGAAGCTTACTAAGTAGCTATGAAGGGTGACAAAAAGTTAAATGAAATGCTGTTGTGCTAAAACTACTCTTAAGTGAACGCATTGGGAGTTAAGATCCAAATCAACAGGCATCTGATGTGAAATAGAAAAGTCATACAAAGAAGAAAAATTGAATTAATTGACTGACTACAGTACCGCATCAGTAATATAAGCAGTCTTGTCACAGAGGAAAAGGAGTAAAGTGATCCCCTGAATGTAGAATTACTATAATATCTGGCACTTGAGTTTATAGTGTCAAAGGTAATTGACACTTGATGGTGCTATAGCTCTATAGCACTCTTTAAACTACCTTTCCTGAATTCCCATATTTAGAAGCAAGTTATAAATCTCTGACAAACAAATCTTAGGAGCTCAGACCATTGCATCAACATTCTGGCCCTTAATTGAATCAACAACAAAAAGATAAATATTTATGACACCAAGTGGTCCACCTACTGAAGATTTAAATTGGAAGAAGGAGCTTTTTTCAGTTATTTTTTTGTTAGGGGCTAGTCTTAAAACATAAATTTCAGGAGGTTCCAGTAATAGAGTCAAAGATTCATTGATATATGACCTAATTCAGCTTAATTAAGCAAGGATTTTCCAGTCTTCAACATTGGCTTGAAATCAAAAACTATTGCAAAGGTATTTCACAAATGATGGATCAGCAAGCAAAGCAAAGCAATTCTAAATGTGGTGGATCAGATTTTTTTAAACCTGCTATTAGATATAGTGATTAGACCACAGCACAAATTTTAAGACATGAAGGGACAATGGGATCAGGTCATATGGATGTCAGTGTGCCCATACAGAAATGTGTGCTGTTTAGATTAAACCTCTAAATTGCATTGTATTATTTTTCTTTTCCTAGTATAAAAATTTCAAAGACAGTCATCTCAGAAAGTGGTACGGACTGAGATATTATTAAGAGAGTGCATTGGGTTTAAACTTCTTCAAGCATCCAGCCCTCCCCAAACTCAGTTGGTTTACATTGCTCACTGTAATACTTTGGGAACAAAAAGGAACAATACCATGCATAATAATAAAAGTATATTTTGATAAATTTGGAAAGGCAACAAAATATTGTTTATTACTCCTTCCAAAATATTTTAGTGCATTTTTTGTATTTTTGCTGTGATTGGGCAGTATTTCAGAACTCCACTAAATTCAGCTGCAAGTACCAAGGGGTCTCCATGGCAAGTTCATCACTTTATTTTGGGAAATTGTCAATATACAGGGTATAATAAACATCAGACATAGTAATTGTATAACTCTAGGGTAGATAACATTCCCATCAAAGCTAAATTCTATCCCTCCCTCCAAAATTTATCATGATTCAGAGAAACAGAGATACATAACAGTGTGGTTAAAATGATTGCTCACAGAAATATACAGAAGGTTCACATTCATGATTAATTGCAGTGCTTAAATTGAAATAATATTTTCTAAAACGTGTACTTTCAGAATTAAGAATTAAGATGATAAGAGAACTTTTAAAAATAAAAACCAAATGAAGCCAAGAAGCAGTCCATTACAGGTGGTCCTCAACTTACAACAGCTCATTTAGTGACCAAAATTACAATCACTTGCTATAGTGACTTATGAACAATTTTCACACACAAGAGGTAGGTTGCCAATTTTTAGAGTTCGGGTGCACTCCTGCGCACGCTCCCACGCACGATGCTTCTGTGCATGCGCAGAAGCATCTGGGCAGGTGGGCAGAGCCCCCGCCACCGCTACTACCAGTTTGCCTGATCCAGACTGAACCAAGAGCAACCCACCTCTATTATGACCATTGTAGCATCCAGAGGGTAATGTGACCAAGATTTGGATGCTTGGCACCTGGTTCATACTTATGATGGTTGCTGTATTATGTGAATAGCAAAGCAAAGTCAAGGGGTGAGCCAGATTCAATTAACAACTGGGTTATTAATGACTGTACTGCACTGATTCACTGTGGCAAGAAAAGTCATAAAATGGAGCAAAACTCACTTAATAAATGTCTCACTTAGCAATATAAATTTTGGGTTCAGTTATGGCCGTAAGTCAAGGACTACCTGTATAACTTTAACACTTACATTTAAATGTATTCTGTTGACCTCATAACAATATTTCCATAACTAAGAGATACTGTCTACAAGAATTACATTGATGTGCTAACACATGATTACATAAATTTCCAACTGAAAGGAGGCTATTATGATAGAAGAAACATTGTTATAAATACACAACAGCTCTAGAAGTACTCTCTTTATAGTATTTCATTGTATTATAAACTAAGCATCTAGGTCCAGACATTGCAAAATTATATGGTCCACTAATTCCTAACTCGACTTACTAACATGCTCACTATAATGTCTTTGTATATAAATAAGCATTCATGGCAGAATTCCAGGGTCACATCTAAAACCAGAGTGTAGTTGAAAATAAAAGATGAATGGTGTTCTGCTTATTATAAATTTCTTTAGATACATATATTTATATAAATAACATTGCTGCAGTGTAATATTCCTGGTTTGGCCACAAGGAATGCAAATGTTTATTGTCAGAACAAATGCTAAGAATACATTTAGTTTAAATTTTTTAAATGCAAAATAGTTTCTTTGTGAGTTATATGTGCACCCTGATTCCTATCAGTACAATACATATTTCTTTGAGTTGGCGGAGGGAGCATATTCATGGTCTCAACCATCCCAACCCAGCTCCACTGCATATGTGCAAGCACGTTTTTCTGGCCAGCCGATCTTTGGGTCTCTGTCCTCCTTAAGCGGGTGGGTGAGACACATGCACAGAGGCGCTTGCATTGCATTTTGGGGGTTCATGTGCATGCACTCCCTGCATCCCGTTTTGGGTCTGGAAGTCCTCCTGCACCAATCTGGAAGCCAAAAATGGGCAGGGGTGGGGTGCCCGTGCAGGGGATGCATGGACATGTGTGGGGGGGTGGCTTTGGGCACTGGGCACCAAAAAGGTTAGCCATCACTGTTTTGGGGTATGCAGTAATTATAAGCCTGAAATGAAGAAAAAAATATGTGAACATGAAACTTCCTTTCAGATATTTCTAGAACCTGTATGGTACATACGCTGTGATTGCATGCAAAATATACTTTTACAAACACATCCCGGACTTTAACATCAATACTTCATTTACAAGTTTGTGTTTATATTGTTTATTGAATTTATCTAGCTGCCCATCTAATAACATGCATGTTGCCATGAAAACCCAGGAATTCATGCATGAATAAAAACTGATAGGTGTGATGAAAGAAAATGATTCAACCACCAGCAGAGCTGCATTTGAATTAAAATTAAGTAAGTTTTCAACCATTTAGCTTTAAAGGGAAAATTGATATGACTTCGGTTTAGAGCAGCAGCTCTCTGTTCCTCCCTAGACATTGTCAGCTTGATGAATCATGACTTTTGTGTCATGCCTGGTTATGTTAGCAGAATAGCAAGCTGTCCATCTCTCCCTCCCTCTGTGTGTAGGCAGGATGGAGTATCTGTTACATGACTGCTCACTGGAGTTAAGCAGTAAGACCTCAAACCCACAAAACATGTGTCATAAACTGAGGAGCCTGCTGGAATAAACAAATGTAGCTACTAAATCTTTTGAAGGAACAGAACAAAAGGTCACTGTAATGTTGTGGGAATGACAAGTGCTTTATTTTTATTTATAAACTTAACTAACAGGAGGTGTAAGGAACACTTTGTACACTTTTTTTTCTTTCTCACTTTGAATCATTCCTGGGCTTAATGATATTGCTCGTACTGCTGCACAATGTGAATACTTGATAATGGGCTAAATACACACACACACACGACTTTAGAGAAACGAGCTCTTCATTAAAATTTGTTCACTTCAATGGAAAGTTATATTCTCTGCACATGCTTATCAGAATTACTGATGCCATCAAACCTTGGAATTAATTTGTTACTAAATTAATATTTTTAGCTATAATGAAACCGGACTTCAATCCAACTAAGTTTTATAATTCTGCTTATAATTCCATTGTTTGTTTTTAATTTAATTTTTTTTTAAAAAATTTCTGGACAACATTCAGCATTCAAATGTTTAAAAACATTTTGAATGGACATTTTCATGAAAGGATTATAATACTGTTCTTATAAATTAAGGGATTGGTTGCTTTGCTGTAGATGTTTCATTATTTAAAAATACACTGATGAGATTATCTAGTTTGGGTGATGAAACATTCGCAACAAAACAGCAAAGCTCAAAAACCCGTCATTTCAACCCTTCGCTGCAAATATTCTCCTTTATTGGTAATCATGAATCAGTTCAGCTCCTATAGTTGTAAAAAACTGGTCAGTTTAAATTAATCATTTAAATTGATCATTTGAGTGGTGGAGTCATATATGGATCAATCTGTCTCCTGAGTTGCAGATAGATTCCACTTTCCTGGCTTTTCACAAAGCATTCAAGCCTTAGAATAAACCTCTTAGACTGTTACTGCAATGTTATTGTAATTCAACTGCATTCAGCCATATTTTGCTGTTTTCATATGTGAGCTGAAGTAGCCTGGAGTAATCTTAACATTAATTTAACTTGCCAATTTAATTTATATTTCCTCCAGACAAAGGTAGTCATTGTAATACTTCTTTCAAATAGGTGATCATGATCAACACACATAAAGATATTAGGAGTTGTACATTGTCTCATTTTACCAGTTTTTTTAATCTGTGTTTTTTAAAGTAGTTATCAGATTTTAGTAGTATACATGAATATAATGAAACAGTTGTTTTCTTCCAAATGCCCAATTTAACTGAATTTTATAGTTTAATTAAAGATTCATGAGTGGGGAAGTATATTACTAATTAAAAATATTTACAAACTGAATAAAATAAATTGAACATGAGGGTGTGCACATATGTACAGTATATGTATTTTAGATGTAATTGCCCATGTAAGGAGCATGTGTCTTGTTCATATTGATGTTTTTCAGTTGCTGATTTCCTTATCTTTGATTTCCTGCTCACTTTTGATATCAGCCAACTCCTTTGCAAGAGAAGGGTGCTATATGAACAATGATCAAAGTGTAAATTTTATGCAAATGCAATGCTTCACCTTAATTACAATGCTAACGCTTGTCAGCAGTCTTTTCCTTGGTTTCACTGATTAGCAAGCTATTACAAATAATTATTATTTCATCTGCAATTAAAATTATGCTTTAAGCTGGCTTGTTGCCCAGTCCTTGCATTGCAAACTTATTCTTCTCTTGGCTTCTCTAGAGTTATGTCACATTGCACATCATAAATTAGCACTCTGATTTTATTCCATCATTTTCCATAAATCCCTGAACTTTATTATCCTGCAAGGCAGGTACACTTTCTCACTGTCTAGGTATATGATTACTATATAAAAATATTAAACATGGAAACATAGAGAGAACCATTTCATTTTCTGCATTTATTCCAACAGTTTACCAGAACACTGATTTTCTTCAACTGCTGTAAGATGCTATTTGATTATTAAAATGTGCATAATTTTGCTTAAATTATAGACCACAGTGTTTATTACTTGCAATACATTAGTAATGTATTTGAGTACCATGAAAGATTGAAAATGGCTTTATTGAGAGCAAGATTAGACAAACTATTGATTTCCCATGGTTGGATTACATATACAACCAATACATATGACTCTGTATCTCATCATTTGTTTACTGCATGCTTAAATAGCAGAAGAATCCCGCTGCCACATTATACTACTTTTGTCTCTCTCCCCCTCCATGAAATTTTGGATTGACAAATTTTTCCATCTCATGCCAATATTATCCGAAATGCAACAAAGTCAATAATAAAACCAGAACATAGGGCTAGCTAACAACATTGATTAGCATAGGGCAAATAGGATCTTTTCCTTGATATAAGATATAATTAATTAGAAAAATACCATCATCTCCTCTCTAGCAACAGTCATTAAAACTGAAAGAAATGAAGGACATAACAAAAGAAATATCCATCAATGACTACTGATGGCCATATGTAACCTTCAGTCTTCATAGATCACATGTCATCACATGTCCTGTACCTTTGCTGGTGTACATGGCCTGACATGTCACATGGTTCCAATCACAGGTCAGCAGAAAACTCTGCAAGATCCTCAAATGGTCTTTGCTCATTGCTGTTGAAAAAAAAAATCTACTTTTCTTCTTTCCTTCATTCAATGATAAAATTTTGGTAAGCTGACCATAGGAGCAGGTGTGCATTTATCTTTTCTTTGCATGCTTCCTTCTTCATTTTCTCCCAGCTTGAATGAAAACTGTTGAATGCTGTTGTATAACACTATTTAAGATTTGCTAGGAAAGTACCTCATCTATGGAGCTGTTCTGTTCAGGGAGAAATGAAAGCTTTCAATGCAAAGCTACTGTCCTTCTAAGTGCACCCCAGAATCTAATCAGGCAGATATTTTCAAAACCAACAGACAAATGTAGGCAAATATATGTATGGAA
>JAPKID020005763.1:0-10962 GCA_026931265.2 Tropidonophis doriae | reverse complement strand
CAGTAGTTGTAGTGTTGTTTGAGTTCTTGGCTGCCCAGCTACATTTCTGTAGCTGCCAAAGCCCAGATAAGTTAATACTTTGGACTAGCAAGGAATGTCAATTGAAACTGAGATGCTGGAAAGCAAAACGTGGCATTGATTGGGTTCAGTTAATTAAAACAAGGATATTATTTTTTAAAAAGATAATAATTACTGGTAAATTAACTATTTACACTTAGAGCCATAGGACAGGGTAAAATACACGTGAGTAACCCTTTAATTGTGTATAATTAATAAAAAGACAAGAACAGTACTGATCATTTTAGGAGAGAACATATGAAAGAGCTTCTTGTGTACGGTGGACAAATTATCCATTTCCAAATATTGAGAAGTATAGGTTTTGCTTAGGTCAGTTAAACATAAAAGAAGTATTCTGCTGGATTAGACCCAAACGTTTGTATTGATTCTGGTAATGTGTTGTTTCTCCCTCTGTGGTTGGTCTACTATTTAGGCAGTAATAAAGTAGGATATAAAGGCAATGACCCATTCTTGTTCCTCTTCACTGCAACTAGCATCAACTAACAAGCTGCCTTTGATTATTAAGATAATACACAATAAGTGAATCGTTATCAATTTATCACCCTACATTATGAATGTGTCCAGTCTCCTGTAAAGCCATTTCCATCGGTAGGCATCTTGCAGAAACTGAAACATTTTTCTGATAATTTTATTGTGAAACTCTTTTTTAAAAATAAATGTAAGTGTAATTTTAAGAATATTCCTTTTGGGGTTTAGTCAATTAGATTCTTTTTTTAGAATCTTCTACAACAGGGGTCTCCAATCTTTGCAACTTTAAGTCTAAAGGACTTCAGCTTCCAGACATCTCCAGCCAGCTTTGCTGGCTGGAGAATTCTGGGAGCTGAAGTTCTTCAGACTTGAAGTTGCAAAGGTTGGAGACCCCTGTTCTACAATAACCAAATGTGAAAAATTGGGAATTGAAATCTTGAGGGTCACTCTCTTACATACCATTAATATGCTTGCTTGTGTCTGAAGACTTCTGCTACATATATTGGTTGTTTAAAACAATATTCAGCTCACACAAATCCAAGACTCCAAGACTGCGATAAAAAGCAATTGTATGAATTATCATATTGGAGGTTTCAAAAAAGAAATAACTTTTTAAGAGCAGTTGGGTTGCTGTCCTTTACAAAGGAGAAATAGATTTATTTCTCCAAACTCTTGATCAGTGAGCAAATACAACAGCTCTGCTCTTCTGAAAATGATAAAATTGAGGGTGGGGGTGGAGATGAAGAGGCTGCAACGTATAAGAAATTATAATAGTGCAAATGAAATTAAAAAAGAATAAATTCACAGACACAATTAATTATTGGAAATGCTTTACAAAAGACCCGTGATTCAAGTGCTTTCTGAAAGACCAGCAGAGATGGACTAATAGCTCAAGGGCTCTGGCCATGGCTTGGGAATTACCAACGCAGGCCATCCCATTGTAAACATGCTCTTGATACTGATCAAAATAAGGGAAAGCAACATTTTTTTTTACTCCAAAGGCCATGATTGACTGATGAATTGATTTTACCCAAAACTTTGCCTGATAATACTATGGGTTCAAATGACTACTTAAGGGTGAGGCCAAACCTTTAATGACTTTTGTTTTCTTTTGAATTATAGAGGTCTAAAGGTGTGAAATCAATGTGTTAATCTACAGCAGGGCTTTCAAACTCACATCCTCATGGTGGCATCATGTGACATCGGGACTTTTTTCCCTTTCGCTAAACTGGGCATGGGTGTGGCCAACACATGACGCATCTAGCGTGTGCGCCAGAAGTTTGACAGTTCTGATCTACAGGGAAGGTTCACTATACCTCCTTGTTCTTGGGAGTGAGGGAGAAATATTTTTTTTTTGCAAAAATCAACTGTTTGATCATCAACATTTTGCAGTGCAAATTGATAACTGGAAATCTATAAGTTGTCCACTTTATATCTAAACCAGGGATGGGAAACAATAGCAACTTTTTGACCTGTGGACTTCAACTCCCAGAATTCCTGAGCTAGCAATACTGACTAGGAATTCTGGGATTTGAAGTCCACAGGTCAGAAAGTTGCCATTGTTGTCTGCTCCTGGTCTAAACCTGGTCAGTAAGCTTGTACAAAGGGGGATGGAGTCTGGTGCTCTCTGAGTTTGGTTGTTTTCTTGCAGACATTTCATTACCCAAACTAGGTAACATCATTAGCACTTATGATGCTTCGTAGTTTGGGTTATGAAACAACCAAGCTCAGAGGACACCAAAGATGCCTCATTTCAACCCTCAGCTACAAATATTCTCCTTTATTGATAACAGAAAGTACTACAGAAGTATCCAAGATGAGGCTTTAAAGAACTAAGAAGGCATTGTTAATTGTTACGAGATGATGACAGTACAACTCTTGACAATTATGGGCTATAATCCTCACTCTAGTTAATGGTCTTATGGCTGGATATGAACTATTTGGAGTTTAAGAGCACTTTTCAAAAGTACAGATAGTCCTCAACTTAAAACAATTCATTAAGTGACCATTCAAAGTTACAACAGCACTGAAAAAATGACTTACGACCATTTTTCGCATTTATGACCATTGCGGCATCCTCATAGTCACGTGATCAAAATTCAGAACCTTGGCAACTGACTCATATATATGTTGCAGTGTTCCAGGGTCCTATGATCACCTTTTGTGACCTTTTTATAAGGAAAGTCCATGGGAAGCCAGATTCATTTAGCAATCATGTTACTAACGTAACAACTGCAGTGATACATTTAACAACTGTGGCATGAAAAGTCATAAATTGGGGCAAAATTCATTTAACAAATGTTTCACTCAGCAACAAAAATTTTGGGCTCAATTGTGGTCGTAAGCCAAGGACCACCTGTATAAATGGTATGCATTTGGCCATTTATCTTATGAGATAGATGGCTGGTGATAGCAAATGAGTGTCCAGTATATATGTCATGGGGAAATTACCCAACTAATCACTCTCAGTGGTGGGTTATCTAATGGGAGATCCCTAGTTATATGAAAGATTCCTTTTGATGAATGAAAATGTAGAAGATACAAAACACAATTGTATGTGATTAATTGCACTAAAAGGAAAAAATGATAAAATTTAAATTAAGTAAATTTTACCCAACATTTTCCCTTGTTTCAGTTTGGAGTTATGTCATGAGACTTAGCAATAAAACTGCCTTTCTAAAGGAGAAGTAAAATCACCACTGTTGATTTTTAACAAGCCCATGTAATAAAATTAATAAATTTAATATTCCATTTTTATTTTTTTATATTTAACTCTGCATTAGCTGTATATATAATTCACACCAACTCTAATCGTTTTATCTTCTGGTAATTAATTGTAGTTGTGTATTTTTCTGGTTTCATGTTGGCTTGCTTCAAGGAAATAATAAATCCATGGGAAATTCTAACATGGTGCCAGTTTTGAAGTTTGTGTACTCTTTGAAAATAACACCAGAATGCTCTCAGTTTTGATATGTGTAGCTAAAGGCTTGTAAAACAGAATTAAACGTAGGGGAATTTTGATCTGGCTTAACTATCTATTCTCTGTTTTTTTTCCTAGAGATTTGAGAAACTCTAGGAAGAGTGACCTTTCTTTCTTGCTTTCTCTCTCTCTCTCTTTCTCTCTCTCTCTCTCTCTCTCTCTCTTTAAATAGGCTACAGTTTCACATGGCTTGCAAAAGAAATCTCTCCCGTTTTGTTTCCCACACCAATTGATTTATCATTTTGCTTGCAAGCAGACTTAGAATGTTAGGGCAGGAACACACTCACTTTTTTCCCCTAATTTTTTTGTTGCAGACCGAAACCAGTTGACTTGAATAAATTTTTCTGTGCGCTGAATGAAGCCAGTAACGTGGAAAAATCTTGCCGTTCAGAGCTGTCTGAATGTACATTTCAGCCACACAGTAAGCTGCATTTGTAGGCAGTGGACTGCTAAATACAACCATTTTTTCGCAGCAGAGAGTTAGACAGGTGATTAGCATAATTAGCACAGAGTAGGCTATACATATGGTAATGCTAAGTGTGTAAATGCCAGCTGCGGTGTAAAATTTATGTCAGGGGTCGACAGGGCTGTGCGAAAGTATTGTGTTACAGCTGCAGGTCAAAGCTCCATTGCACAGCTCCTTTTCTCTTGTGGGTGAATGTGCTAAACAGAGGAGAAAGACAGGCAGGAATATAACAGATAAGGCTTTGATTGAACAGCCTAGTTCAGTGCAAGTAGAGAGTGCTCTTTAAAATATACATCTACACTCTTGTCTTATTTTGTTTTTCTGTTTCTGGCAGCAATTCTCTCTTTCCTGCATAGAGCTTCTCCCGACTTGATTCGATCTTCCTTGAGAGGAGGGGGAAGACAAATGAAAATTTCAAAATTGTAAATCTAGACCAGAGCTTCATGTTTATCTTCCTCCTCTGGCCTTCACTTTCTTTCCTCACTTAAAAAAAAAAAAGAAGAATCCTATGATACTGCTTCTAAGGGGCTTAGTAGTAAATGGTCCGGAAGGTGACACTATTGTATGCAATAAAATCTCAGTCTTTAAACTCCATGACTACAGTAGTTTTTAGAAGAGGTGCCAAAAAGGTTCCTCTGTGGTTTATCCCCTAGCAACAAAATGGTCAATTTTATTTTTCTAAATTAAAAATGTCTCTTGCAGGTTCCTAATAGTGTGTGTTTGTTTAAATTGTACACATATTTTTTTAAAAATGGCTGAGATTAATGGGGAAATCTGATGGCCAACTATTCCATTCACCTTTTCTTTTCCTTTCTTCTTTTTACATCTGCAACTTTCTTCTCCTGTGGGGTGTGTGTGTGTGTGTGTGTTTATGTGTGTGTGTGTGTCATGCGTGGTTGGCTATAAGGAGTGGTGGTGTTGACAGAATATAGTTCACACCACACTGACCTTGTGATGAAACTTCCTCACAGCCACAGGGGGTCCTTATGACTCGGCCCCTAATCCAGCTAATCCTGATGGCAACAAAATCATGGAAGTGGCTCCCAGTGATGTGTGTTTCCCTGCACAGATGCAAAGAGAAGGGAACCGTGCTGAAAAGAGATCGGTCTGGTGTGGTGATCTTCACAGGCCGGGGGAGCCTGGGTGTGAAGCTGGAGGCGTCTATTGTGTTCTGCCCCATGTGGCCTCAAGTGGAAAGCCAATGAAAAGGGAACTTGGCTGTATAATAGAGGGAAGAGGGCTTAGAGCTTAGAGGTGATGTCAGCTCCAAGTTGCTGAGAGAAGGGAGCTGAGGTTAATGTTATGCAACAAGCTTAAGAGTCTTGGCAAAGGCTGTGTGAGCACTCGGCTTGCATGCAGTCCCAGAGATTGCAAGTAAGAAATCTGGCTCCGTGCAAGCCCCCTGAACAGAGTCCCATACTAGGTTGCATGCTTTATTTTCATGGAGAAAAAGGAACTTTCTCTACCCCGACCCCTCCCAATTAAAATTTTGTGGTCGGAACAAATCTGTTCTTGAAGGCAAATGAAGCCAAAGTGTGTTTGGAATTTGCTGATGATACTTTGGAGAAGAGCTTCCAAAATATCAGCCCCTTTCAGTGTTCGGCAGTGCAATTGGTTATTGAAAATATGAAAAACGAGTCTTTTGATGGAAGCAGCTCCACCTGGGAGCTCATGCCAAAAGCAGCAATATGGAGGAAGCTGTGACTGCAGGTTTGGGGGATGGAGGATGGGGAGGGACTGCTGACCTGACCCGATTGTGTCCCACAGTGAGAGCAGTTCTGCTTCAAAGCTATTCAGAAAGGAGCTGCTCAGGCAACAACAGATGGTACAGCAAGCAGCTGGTATAGCAAATACTTGAAAGAAACTGTACCTTGTAGAATGTGAATATTCTCACTTTAGTTTTCCTAGGTTTATAAATGCTTTAAAATAATTAACCCTCCAATGAATAAAATCATTTTTCAATATGGACACGTACATTTTTCAGAATGTCATCTACTCTGCTGTATCCCAATAAGGGCAGCTTTTAAAGTACTGATGTTTACCACAGAAGAAAACAACTACATTTGGGGAGAGGGGGCGGTTAATAAATCGAATAAAATCGAAAATCGAAATACAAAAGTCATGTTGAGGTTCACTACATAGAATTTAATTGCCAAGGGACAAAGCTACATTTTTATCCTGTTATTCTCTAGGGGGTTATATAAATGGATGTGTATATGTGATAAGGGAGGAAGGAATAGGACCATCGATTAACTTGCCTGATGTAAAAACAACAGGGCTAATACAGGTGGGAGGCGGGTGGATGGGCCTATCACATGCTCAATGGCCAAATTGATGAACATTGTATAAAGGCAGGTATCCCTTTAATGGCTTTTACACTCTGACAGTGTTAGCAGTTGCTAACAAAAGCTCAGAGAGCCATATATTTTAAAGTTCCAGAGATCATTATGTTGGTTTCTTTTATACACCTGGAACTCACATTTTTAGGAATGAATATATATATATATATATATATATATAATTTATAAGCTCAAAACCTAACATATATATATCATTCTTACAACAAGACCAGCATACACACAGACGCACAGACACATACATAGAACGTCTTCTTTTGCAATTGTGAAAAAAGACTGGGCTATGGTGAAGTCTACATGTGTTAATGGCTGCACTTAATGCAATATAATTCTTTTTTTAAAAAAAAAAAGTCCAATTGATTTAAGAATTTAGAACAGCAGCATATACCATCCAGATGCATTGAGACTGCAACTCTTAGAATATCAAGACAGTCAAATACTTCTGCATTACAAAAAAAATTCCTTCCAACATATGCAATGGAAAAATGAAGGCCTGCCATGAGTGGTGCTTGATTCTTGATGACTTCATGGAGGTACCCATGGAGGGTTGTTTTTTGGAAGAAATATAGAAGTGATTTGCCATTGATTTCTTCTGATCAAGGTCTCCAATTTTCCAGTCTTAGCCTAAAGCTCCAGTATTTAGTGATAATGATGTCTGAGTATGTGCTTTGCTAATGGAGTGAAGTTCCTGATTTTCCCATTCAAGGCAGTTTACAATAACATGCAAGACAACTAATTAAGTTATAGTCAAAGTATTAAAACTCATCAACTAAAAACTCACCGATGAAAATCCATTAGCAACAGTATCCAACAGTTCAAAACTTAGTTCAACAACAAGACAATTTAAATATCAAAAGCCACTCTGAACAAAAATGCTTTTGCTTTCAGGCAGAAGGACAACAGATGCCTTTGTCAGGGACTTTAGTAGCCAAAGAGTGGCCACCAAAGTGTTTTCTGCCAAATGTGTCTCCAGCGATATTACGGGATGGGGGATGAGCTACCTTCTGAGGATCTGAAAAGTTGGTGTGTGGCTTTCACCTGGGATGACATGATCACTTGGGAAGATATGTTGGTAGTGGAAAGCTTTCTGTCTGTACCTTTCATTCATTCATTTAATCTTTGGATGATTGGAATTTGCTCCTAGATGCATCAACTGAAGGCTAAAATTAAAGCATAGATCTGTTTTTAGTCTGGCTATCTGAGCTTCATGTGCACAAAGTGTCCTGATTCAGGATCTTCATTTTGTAAGCACTATACCATAATGCAGAATACACTGAACTCCAGTGTAATAGTGTACTTGACCTTTTGGATTAATATTTGGATCATGGCATTAACCTTTGGAAAATCTAATTTATCTGCATTTAGGTTAGACAGTTGAAATAGGAGGAATAATAAGCCTTTGAAACTTGCCTTGGAATGTCAGATGATTAGAAATCTGACCTAGTTACCTGTTTTATGTTTGTTTTAGGTACCTTCATAAACATCCATTTAATTATCTACTCTCCTGTGAAAATAAAGTGAACAAATTATTTAGCAGTACTGTACATTGTTGTTACTTCTTCAGGATTAAGATCTAATGTCATATAAGGAATACCTTTTCCCATTTCCAATGCTTTATGTACAGGGTTACGTGATGTACCCTGATATATGGGTACTCCCAGGTGTGAGTATAGAGTTGTTTGCAGATTAAATTCCTGTCCCACACACAATATTGCCCACTAATTGTAAGTATAGTACCCTGTTTCCCTGAAAATAAGTCCTCCTCAGATAATAAACACAGTCAGACTTTTGATCAACATGTGCTAAATAAGCCGTCCCCAAAAATAAGCCCTCCCCTAAAATATTGCAACACAACAGCAGCCATGAGGTGACCACACTTGCCACTTCTTGCACCTCAAAAATAATAAGACCTCCCTCTGAAAATAAGACCAAGTGCTTATTTGGGGAAGGGGGTATGTGTCAAAAGAAAATAAGACCCTGTATCTATCCCTTTTGACACATTTTGGCCCATATTATTATTATTTATTTATTTGATTTATATCCCGCCCTTCTCCTGGAAAGGACCCAATATGCCAGCAGTATTCTCTCTTGTACTCTTATGACAACACTGTTGTTGGATTCTTGCTGGATATTCCTAGTGTCTATCATGAGGGTTTTGTTTGTTCCTTTGCTTTTAAGAAATCCTTTTGTCAAAGCAAAAATTATATCTACAGAAGAGAATATCTTTTGTTGGATTGTGTTTGCTTGGAATGATGTGTGTGGTCATTGAAAGTAGCGCCTGATTTGGTCCTTCTCCAAGCTCCTGTTCTCTTGATGTTAGGCTGGACATAAACACTAATGAAGAGGCCAAAACACAAAGAGTAAGGAGTTTGGCAGTTGGCCCCATGAAAATGGCATTTACTTTTGTTTTTTAATTGATTGGATCCATAAAGATCCATAAAGATCCAGAAATTGCATCCTCAGCATGTCAATGTATCTTCCACTTGGTAGGATGCAGACCACAGTATGTTGCTTATATGTTTGTCTCTATATTAGAGATGCTAGCTTCTATAGAATAAATAAGGCTTGCTATGGATAAATTAAGGTTGGGTTGTGTTGCTGGCACATTGCCCAACATTTGTCAAAACAGACAGGTACTATACTTATTGATAACAGGCAATGTTGCGTGAGGCACAGGAATGATTAAGATTAGTAACCTAGTCTGTACCTTTTGTATCTTACTGGAAAGTGTTTTGGGAAAGCCTTAATAAATCAACACCATAATTAGCAATAGAGGCCAGTATAAGTGGGCTCATCTAGTGATGATTAGATGGCATGAATAGTTGTGTAAGAACAAATGCGAGAATACAGAAAAGATGAATGGATCATTTAAAGATTAAGCAACAATGGTATTGGTGAAGATTTGCATTAAAATGTCAGTGACCATTGGTTTGGAGAAAATAATTAAACTACATATATGTAGTTTAAGCATATCTGATTTGATTAATATAAAATACAGTATTTTATATTACTGTAAGCATAGTTGATTGATTAATATAAAATACAGTAATGAATGAAGAATTCAAAGATAATGACATTTTGAATGTGTGTTAAAGCATAGTTTAATAATGTCACTAGATCTTGGGAAAAAGTGAACGAAAGTAGAATGTAGATCAACTGCAGAAAGAGAAAGTAATATGTATGAAATAGTATGAAGAAGAAAAAAGGATGTGGAAGGTGCTTGGAATAGAGTGAAAATTTATGTTATGGAGTGAAGGAAGTATTGGGAATAACACTAACTGAAAAAGGATACTTGGTGGTATAATGAACTGAAAGGCTGTGGTTGAAAAAATGAGAATCACTGTTTCAAATATGAGAGAAAGAGTAATGCAATTGATGGAGAGGAAAGATAATTACAAAAATGTAATCAGAGAAAGCAAGGAAACAGTTAAGACTAAAGGAAGCAGAGAACACACAGAGCAATTTTGATAGAAATTAAAAATTGTTTTGAAACTGGGGATGACAGCTAAACAAGTTGCCTCCAGCAGAGTGAATGGAATTACAAATAGCAGTGATGAAATGCTTTGGAATAAGACTGAAGGGAAGGAATTTTGGGATTGTTATTAGAGATTTGCAAGGCAATGCTAGAGATGTGTCAAAGTCTGAATTGAAAACAAATGCTAATTTGGGAAGAACATAATAAATTCATTAAGAATGTTCAAAAATTGTGAAGTTGCAGGACCAAATCATATAACTAGAGAAACATTATTATTTATGTATTTATTTGAGCTATTATAAGTCACTTCAGTTGCCAAAACAATTGTGGATTAAATAGGAAAGAGATTTGCTTATTAGATGGCTGGCGAGCTGGAGAGGTGCTGGGTATGTAGTCCATAATTGATTGGATTAGGACCAACAAACATAATTTACAAATGTCATTTCTGCACGTGTGTTTATATAAGTGATAGGCAATTTAAAATTGTGAAATTTGTAGTTTCCAAACCTGAAGTATAGATTATGATAATCTGAAGTAAGTTTTATCAGAAGTACATGATATTTTTTACCAGTTTTGTATTGGCTGATAGTTCTGTGTTTAGCAATGTTCTGATTACCTCCAGTCCCACAAAGAAGTACATTAAATGTTCCAATTTCCAAAACCTGGTGAAACAGTCCAATTTTAATGATTTCCTAAAACCAAAAGGTTAGGAGCTATTCAGATTTTCAGGGAAACAATCACTTCAGGTGATGGTTATTGTATCTTATCATATGGGCAGATACAATTGAAAGTATATACCGTATTTTTTGGATATAACACGCACCCAGGTTTTGAAGAGGCAATTTTTTTTTAAAAAGTAGGTAGATAGGTAGAGGGATAGAGAGGGAGAGAAAGAGAGAGAAATACAGTAGGTAGGTAGGGAGAGAGAGAGAGAGTAGGTAGAGGGAGGGAAATACAGTAGGTAGGTAGGGAGAGAAAGAGTGTAGATAGGTAGGTAGGTAGGTAGAAGGATAGAGAGAGAGAGAAGTACAGTAGATAGGTAGGAAGAGAGATAGAGGGTAGGTAGGTAGGTAGGTAAGTAGATATTTCCAGGTGTATTTACCCATGTGCTGGAGAAGGAAATCACTGACCACCTTTG
>JAPKID020005762.1:0-10963 GCA_026931265.2 Tropidonophis doriae | reverse complement strand
CCTTGAAAAAAATAATGGGGAAGAAATTATATATATATATATATATATATATATATATATATATATATATATAAACATGCAGTGCTGGAACAATGAGGTTTAATATAGCCAGTTGTCTCTTTTTAGAAAGCCTACCAAATGTTGATTGTGAATGCATCTTTCTCTCTGTGCTTTATGAATTCCATGGAGCAAGGTTCATATATTATGTGATAAACAGGAGTTTATTAACATGAACTTGTTATATATATTAAACTTGTTATGTATATTAAAACAAATATATTTATATGTATTAAAATGCTCCTCAGTTTGCTGTTCTGATCTGAATCAATTCATAGTCAGATTTGTTAAGATAGGAACTATATTCATATTTCACAAGGGCACCCTATTTGTAATTTATTTATTTTTATTCTGTCTTTATTATTTTTACGAATAATTTAAGAGGGCAAACATATCATCTGCCTCTTCCTGTTTTTTCCCAGCAACAACCCTGTCAGTTGGGTGGAGCTGACAGACAACAACGGTTCCAAAGTCACCTAGCTGGCTTTCATGGCTACGTTGGGACTTGAACTCAGAGTTTCCCAATTCTAGACTAGTGCCTTAAGTACTAGACGAAACTGACTGTCTATATGATTATTATAATTAGTGATGAGTCTAATCTAACCTAAATAACAAAGTTATTTGGCATTGCAGGTTTGATCATTTTGTTTTTCAAACTTACATGAAGAGTGAAAGAGTTAATGCTATATAGTCTACTAGCCGTTCTGGGAACGCATTGCTATGGCCCAGTCTGGTTAAATGGCCAACCAATCTGTGTGTAGATCTACCCCTGCACACACTAACATGTACACACAACCACCGTATAACCCCCAACCTACTTACCTACTGTATTTCTCCCTCTCTCCTCCTATCTACCTACCTACCTACCTGCCTGCCTGCCTGCCTGCCTGCCTGCCTACCTACTGTATTTCTCCCTCGCTCTATCCCTCTACCTACCTAGAAAATTCTCATTTTTTAAATAACATGTGAGTGAAAACTCAAATATTGAAAAAAATGTGTATAGACATCAAGTTCCAAATACAACAAATTGTAGTAAAATACACACTATAGAAATGTCATATATTTATTTTATGACAAACATATTATGGTATCTATATTGAAAAATTACTGACTTTTATAGTGTGCTCGAATTTCTGCAAATACACGTGTTTTCCAACTTAAAAATCATTTTTAAAATTAATTGGATTTTGACCATTGAGGATATAGTAGGACTTGCACACAATATTACTTGCTTCTACCTACAACATGAGTTTTTACTTCATAGGCTAAGCTTAAATACTCCAAAAAGTTTCCACATTCCTTTAACTATTGCAATATGATTAATTAAATGCACTGCAATGACAAGAACTGTTTTCTGTTGTTCAAAAACACAGAAATATCTCTGTATTATTATTTTAAAATGCTTTCTATATGCTGCTGGTGGGAAACGAATTACTAAAAGAATTGAATTAGGAAAGATCATGTAGTATGCTGCTAGCAGACTTGTGGTTTGAATACAAATCCCATTTCACCCCCTATTTTTATATTTCACCTTTCCTGTAAAAAGCACCCGTATCATCTTCCTAATTTTGTTTTCATATCAAACTTGCAATTAAGCCTAGCAAAGGCAATAGGACTTTTGCAATTAGGTCTAGCGAAGGCAATCGGACAAAACAATTGGTCTTGGGTCAATCTAACAGTCAAATTACTTCCTTCATCTTTTATGGAGATTTAATTTCTTATATGAATGTTTCATGCTCATTACCCGGAAATCTTAATCAAAGATTAAGACAAACATATTTTTAAAAGCATACATGACATTACAGTGGGTTAGTAGCTAATATTATAAGTACCAATAGCTACATTTAGAGGGGTTTTTTCCCTATCTGTTTGATAACACTAAGCATTCTTTAGTGTGTTTTTGTTATCATCATAGTTGCAATAACTATGTCAGGACTATTTAATGATTTAGATCTATATGCCTCTTAGAGTTATCTCAGCGAGATGGATGGCACAGAAGTTTAATAGTAAATTAAAACATAAATAAACAACATTTCCATCCACATGGTATCTTTATAGCCAATCTAGTCTCTAGCTTAGGTGCTTGATTTCTATGATATGTTAAGCGTATTATAAGAAGAACTACTTCATTTAGAAATGTTCATACTCCAGCATAGCGAAAGTGTAATACCACCAATTAGGGTGGATGTAAATGTGATCTAGAGGATGGTACAACTGTGAAATCCTCTGAAGTTTGCCACTAGTTCGGTGAGTCTGCTACCGAATGCACACATGGGTGTCTAAGGTGTGTCTGTGCAGCTCTAAAAAAAGAGCATTTTGAAGCCTTCCAAGTTGCAAAGGTAAGTAAAATAGCAAGGTAGGGATCCGCTGTGCCACATGATTTAGATTAGCTAGAAAGTAGGAAACCCAATTATTCTAGCTAATATAAATCACGCATCACAACTGATGGTCGGAAATAGCAGTTTGCCTGAACCAGTAGCGTTTTTTACTATTGGTTCAGGAGAACTGATCCAAACCAGCAGCATTTCGCCCCTGGGATGGTACTAACAGACCTATGAATGGAATTGGTACACTGTCTGTTAACATAGTTTTAGATATCAGCACACTGATGGTAACAAGTCCCATTATGACTGTGCTCATTTTTCCTGATCATTAACAAGGTGAGAGAACCTCTCTTAGAAAGTCATAAATATCTCATCAGCATGAGGACAAGCATCGATGTCCTGTCTGCTTGCAATAATTAGTCCTTCAGATCACTTGAACAAGCCAAAAATTATTATTACCCTTCAACCCCCAATGTCTGCTGAAGATTACTTACATTAACATGCATGGCTCCAAGGGCAATGAGAGAGGAAAGCAATACAACTGAATAAAGAACAAACTAAGCAACCGGCTTTTGCCAAGCCATGCTGTTCAGCCATTTGATAAAGCATCAGGCAGTTGACCTCAGGTGGGCATAGGAGAAAAAGTAAGGCAATGAAATTAGTACTAGAAATAATGACTAAGGGCAGGCAGGGAGTCTTCCATGCAATAAGGCTGGGAACTCAAAACCTCTGCAAAGTGTAATCATTCCCTTGCGAAGCTTTACAGCACTGGGACAATGATGTATTTGGAGTGCAATAATTAAAACAGTAATTCCCAACAAAGTCAGGATCATGAGATAATTGACCATCCTGAGGTATTAAACAAACCCTAGTAAAAAGCCAAGGATGCTCAGCTCAATGGTCAATTACACCATAATTATCTGAATGGCATTATTGTGGTTGTAAACTCTGCTCAAAGTATAAAAGAAACTATAAAAAAGTGATAAAGTATGCGCAGCAGGAAAATGACCTTCAAAGAAAGCTATGTGGCTGATTTTCAAAATTTCTGCGGAGGTTTTCCAAAACGAAATGCATTGCTGACGGATTCTCTTTTACTCTGAAGTAACATCATACAAAATAATTTGGCCTTTGGAGTATAAATATATTTGAAGCCACTTGGGCATTGGTGTATATCCCTTCTCATTCATAAACAACTCACCTATGCCTGGATCCTTTCTCCTTGGCTTTCTCAGATAATTAGATTGATGTTAGTAATTCAAGGACATGATCATTAGTTTTTAATAGAAACTCTGGTTTTTAAGATGTGGCATTTGATGTTTATATGGCATTTTACCCACTAATTAACTTCACTAATTGCTGATTAAGTGAAATTAATTAATTAACAGAGAACAAAGTCCTATATAACAAGAATATTAATCTTCCCTTCAATAAAGTTGATGAGTTTTTTGGGGGAAAATAAGTCTTATTTTCCTTTTTGTTTGCTTCTATTTAGAAAACCCACATAGGGCAAATTGCTAACAAAGTGGCAACAGCATTGCATAATAATAGGATGTGGGCGGGGGAGGAGAAATCTCAGAAGGCCTCAAGAGCTCAGGTGTGATACCTGACATTTAGAGATTTGTATGGGAGACCTCCAAGGAATTGTAGGGCTTGGGCTAAAGTTGAAAATAAACAAAAATAGAAAGAAAAATCTTGCCAAGCAAATTGAATGGATTCATCCATGAAGTTACAAAGAGAGCTTGCTTTAAAAAAATTTTTTTTTAAAAAAAGTATATTTATTTTATATCTTGATCACCGGTACAGCCCATACAGATAGTTTAACTTTCACAACTAAGTAAAAAATGCCCACTTTATTGTATAACACAATTCTAATAGAATGGATTGTGGTTCCTTTGGTTCCTCCTGAGGCGCAAGTGTACAGAAGACAGCTTAAAGCTGCACCTAGGGTCACTGCCAGGATGAATGTTTAATGTTAATCCTTTTACAGGCCAGTTTCCTCTACAATCGTTGAAAACAGGCAACGCCGCTGAGGTGCAGTTACTCCAGTACTGAAAATGTGAAAGTCAACGGAGGGTGGAAAAGTAATCAACCATGTTTGAAATATCGCAGTGAAGGGAATCCAAGACCTCAGCAGCAAAGCTGGTGGGAAAGAGTAATTGGAACATCATCATGGGGTGGAAAGCTAATAGAAATAAAGCGACACAAGATAATAGTAAGGATCTCTACAGAAGGAAACAAATAGGAAGAACTTCCCCTGTCCAAAAATAATCCCCTTCTCTATTTGTTAGTGATAAAGAACTTGCTACATTAGGAGCACATTAAAGGCCAAAATGCCCAGGACTCATAGTCTTGACAGGCAGTTGGTTTGTTTTTAGTGACTGCCTTGTTTGGTGACTATCCACAGTTACGATGGTGATGAAAAAGTAACTTTACCACCATGTATCACCTTCACAGGTCTGTAAAGCAAAGAAAGTCTGAAGCCCAGATGTGGTTTTACCTAGTGACCATTTTGTTTAATGAAGGAGCTGCCAGCCCCAGTCATGGTAGGACCTAGCTACCTTCGCGACCGGCTACTGCCCCATACGTCCCTTCGTCCTATCCGCTCTCACAGAGAGGGGCTTCTCTGGGTGCCATCAGACAGGCAATGCCGGTTGGCGACCCCCAGGGGGAGAGCCTTCTCTGTGATGGGCCCCACCCTCTGGAACAACCTCCCTCCCGATATATGCACTACCTTCGACCTTCCCCTGTTCCGCCAGCGGCTTAAGACTCATTTTTTCAATCAGGCCGGCCTGTCCTGCTCTCACTCTGCCCAACGTCGATAGTTTGTAAAAAATTTTAATTTTGGGTTTTTAATCATGGGATTTTAGCGCAGGGGTAATGTATTTAATTCATTTTTAATGTCTTGTATTTTGTATGGTGTTTTAATATTCTCTGTGCGCTGCCCGAGTCCCTTTGTGGAGATGGAAGTGGGATATAAGTGTAATAAACTAAACTAAACTAAACATGGTAGTTAACCAAAGACTGTCTATATCTTCATGTTTCTGTGCGTATGGAGAGCTTTGGTCCCATTTCTTGAACGTGATGAGCACACTGTTGTCTTCCATGAAAGGAAAGTATTTTGCAATTATATAGTGCTTTCCTAATACACACTTTCTTTTCCTTGCACGGATGGCAAAGTTCTGCACACAGAAGCCTTTGCACAAGTTTCAGAGGAGTTGGTGTGCAGTCAGCATAGGTAAAAGCTAATAAATCTAGGCATCAGATACAAACACAATTTCAAAAAAGAGAAACAGCCTGTGGATCAAGATAGTGGTGGTATAAAGCTGATTCAAGGAAATAACATGTCTAGACACAAAGGAGGTCTCTCATAATCTCAAAAGTTACAGGGTGTCATTGTTGCCTAAACATCACTAGTTTACACGCACAAACTGATTCAATATAAATAAGAACTCCCTGGGATGACTTGTTGGCTGCTGCAGGGAAAGAGGTACATAAAGTAGGGACAGTTATATAGGACTATATTCTTATAGTCGTGACCCAAAATATCTAGGAACAAAGATATGAATAATGTCTTCCCATATCATCTGCTCTCTGTCTTTTAAATTAGTAATGCCAATGATTAAACTTGGAATCCTGAAAACTAAGCCCAAATTTGGAGGTCAGCAGAAATTGAACAGTGATTGAGAGCCAAGCCACAATTTAACTGCAAATTTCAAAAGAAATGTTGTGTATGTAAACCCATCCAGCACCAAAGATAGCATAATCCCAAAGTCAAGAGTATTTCAAAACCCAGCACCACACAATCTTGTCACGATTCATTGGAAGCTTGTTGTTCCCCATCCTAACCCTCACAGTCTCCAGGAACCAGGATAAGAGAGCCAAAGCAATGGTAAATTTGCCAGGGATAAAGATGTGCAATTGGGTGTGATTAGTACATTGATGATACCTCACCAGATGCTCTCACCCAGCAGTCGCACGCAGATGCTAAATAAGAGAGGAGATGACACTAACCTCTGCAGAATGCCACAGATCTATACTATGCACTGTAGTAGTAGCATTTTCTCCTGATATTGATGAACAACAATGACTCATGGATTATGGAAAGAATTTCCAATGTATATTTCAAAACTAATAGTCCATAGGCTCTCTCTTTTGGGAGAGTGATCAGTAGGAAGAATTTTGTTCCAAGACTGTAGCTAATGGCAACTTATTTGACTGATCATTCAAAAGGTGGTTGTTGCTACAGAAAATGTAACTTCCTCTCTCTTGCTCTGGCTAAAAAGACAACCCCCCGAAATAAGCTTTGCTATATACCAGCGATGGCTAACCTTTTTCCCATAATGTGCAAAAAGTGGGAGGGAGGCCCAGGGGCGTCATCGCGGGTATGCCCACACCCATAATTCTATGCATTTGACACCTGCGCATGCGTGTGCAACCCCACCCTCCCCTTGCTTTTGGAACACAATGGACCCGTTTATCGCCCTTTCCAGGCTCCAGAGGCTTTCTAGGAGGCAAAAATGACCTCTCCTGCCCACAGAGACTTCAGGAGGCTTTTCTGAAGCATCAGGAGGGAGAAAAACGACCCAATGCACAGAAGTCCATTCCCAAACGGAAATGGGAAGCCTCCAGAGGGTGAAAAACAGCCAAAAATGAAGGGTGAAGTCAGCTGGCCAGAGCATGCATGCGCACTGGAACTGACAGGGCAACCTCTCGCGTGCCCTAACAAATGGCTCCATGTGCCACCTGTGCCATGCATGCCATAGGTTCGCCATCACGGCTATATACAATAAATAAATGGCAGTCTGCCTGGAAAACACTGCATTTCAAATAATAGAAAATGAATTTGGGAATTACTTGTTAATGAAATATGAGATTTCAAGAGAATTAAGAATAAGTATTCTTATATTAAAAGAAAAAGTGATTTCTTATTTGTATATGTGCCAATTCTCAGTTTCACTGATGTTTTTAAAGAAGAGCCAAGCATGGCTTGATAGTCTCCCTGGTGACTTGCCCACATAAAGTGGTAGTGAATTGTGTTTTTACTTTGAGTGTGCAAGCCATTTTGCCTCATCAAAGCACAAGTGCTATGAAATGCACGATAGGCTTTGCCACTCACTTTCCATATGCAAGCTTCAGTAGCTTTAAAAAATAGGAACATCCCTCCCCCCCATCTAAGTTATTTGTAATGCATTAGAAATCGTGATACAGAGTTTGAGAATCCTTTTGTTAAATTAAAATCAAACAGATCTTATTACAGTTTAATGCACAATATGAACTCTATAATTAGTGATTTTCTCCAGCATTGTAATGAATCTGTTCTAAACATCTCCAGTATATTTAGTTATGAACTTTATTAGCATTCTTTTTTGAGAGTAACTTGTAAATAAGTTAACAGAATTTGAGCTCATTCGCATGCTGTACTTTTAACTGTAGTAGATTCTCCAACTGAGTAATTATTTATTATAGCTCTACTAAATGTGTAAATAATTGGCTCATTCTAAACAATTATACACTGACTTAATAGCTATTTTGTCTGATTTCAAAGAAAACTCCATGCTACCATTTTTTTTAAAAAAAGAAAACAGTTCCCTTGAGTTAGTATCAGTAGCAATTATAGAACTGTAGAAATATATTTTTATTGTTCTAGTGAGGCAATCCTTTTCAAAGATTTTGCAGAGAAAAGGCAGATAATTTATTCCAAATGCAATTCTGGAGACATTAAGATAATCATGGGTACAACCTTTTTTACGCTTTGAACATTTCATGAGCTTATCAAAGATTGCCCTAATAAATTGTGACAGAACTGCCTTTAGTGATGGCTTTTGACATAGTTTTAGAAACAGTGATCTAAAGCAAAGAAGAAAACACATCCCATATATTACTAATTTTAAATAAAATTTGGTAATAGTGATAAAAAATTATTACACACATTATCCCAATCTGTACAGTCATACCTCACAACTTAACAAATTGGGTAAAAATTAGTCCTTCTGCAGCACGAGCGATCAAACCAGAAAGCTTTTGATTAGCCATACTATTCTCCATTACCTAAACTAGAACAAATAGTTACTACATTTCTAACAAAGGAAAATATTAAATAATTTTCAAACATTGCTTGGTTTATTATAATCGCTATCCCAACCACAAATCCTAAATTCAGCCAAAATGAAAAAGAAGGAAAGGAGATTGCATCTGTCAGAAAAAAAAATATGTGAGCACTGAGCGGCCAATACACTTTTTACTTTACAAAAGAACAGCTGAAAAAAAGGTTTTGCTAGATCTACTCCCCAAATTTTATCAACAGTGTCATAGTGTCATAGCTGTATATTGCACATGTAACCTTTTGTTTTATTCAAATGAGTTATGTTTAGATTCATGAAAATGTCTTTTGATGAGTACTCCATAAAATAACCCATATTTCATTTTGCTTTTGTTAACAGTGAATTATAGTAATCCCAGTAAAACAGTATTCTGGCATATATTCCTAAATTATATAATTGGCAAGATCAATCCAGCTGTTACAATTACTTTCAAGGAAAGGGGATTTAATGTGTTAGCATTATAGCTCGAGCACTGGATCTAAGCTTTGCCTAGCTTTATTCCTAACATTCTCATAATGAATAGGCATTTTAACACAACAAAGTAAAAACAATCTGGAAGGGTTTTTGAATACTATATAGACTCACGTTCCTTATTTAAAATAGTTTAGAAATGAAATTGTATAAACAGAAGGAGAAAAATATGATTTGGTAGCAATCTGGCAGTATCATTTTAAGGAGTGTAGGCATGTTTCCAAACAAGCTACTCCAGTATACAAATAACCCAGCAGGGGCAAAGATAACAATGTCTCTGGTATAGGTTTAGATCTTTGCAAAGTTAACATTTCCTAAATGTTGTCTAGGAAACTACATCCTGAGTTATCAGTCATCAGGTGTGAACTGTAGGTATCCTAGTTTGGAATGCTTCACGAGACCTACTAGACACCAGTGGACAATTTAAAGGTGATTACTTTTACAAGGTAAAATCAAAATTCCATTTTCTAATTATCACGTGCTTGGAGTTGCTGGAAGTCAAATGGCATATTATTTGATAACTGATGGTTTCCTGCACAATAAGCCAGATGTTTGGACTGAGTTTGATATTTTTATCCCCCTATTTACCTGGGATAGGCAGATGTGGCTGTTTGCTGGTGTTAAAGGTACTGTTGCAGGAAGTAAGTTGTTCTAAATAAAGCTGCTCTTTGCAACTGACTAATGGCAAATTTGTCAGTGCCAATGAGGTTCAAGTGGTACTCTAGTTGCTTTGGGGTTGTGCCCAAGGTGCCTATTATTATTGGCACTACTTTTGCTTTCTTTTGACACAGTTATCCTACTTCTATTTGCAGGTCTTTGAATTTGTGATTTATTTCCACTTCTTTCTCTTTTTTGGTTCCAGGTTCTGCTATGTCCACTATTCAGATTTTTTTTCTTTCATATTGACTATTGTTATGTCTGGGGCAGAGGTGGTATTCAGCAGGTTCTGACCAGTTCTAGAGAACCGGTAGCGGAAATTTTGAGTAGTTTGGAGAACTTGTAAGTATCACCTCTGACCGGCCCCATCCCACTCTATTCTCTGCGTCCTAAATTCCAGCTGATCCGGAGGAAATGGGGATTTTGCAGTAACCTTCCCCTGGAGTTGGGTGGGAATGGAGATTTTACAGTATCCTTCCCCTGCCACAGCCACCAAGCCATGTCCAAGCCATGCCACACCCACAGAACAGCTAGTAATTTTTTTTTGAATCCCACCACTGGCCTGGAGGGGTTAGGTGGTAGGTGCCTATCTATTTGAATTCTAAAGTCCCAAAGCACTTCAGGTTTTTTTTAAAATTACTTTGTATATTCTGTAGTCCCATCAGTTCTTGATTGCAGGCAAATGGTATTTCTCGAAGATATTCTTATGTAGTATTGTTGCTACTTTCTTGTGCCATTGTTTGTAGTTAGTTTGTGTAATGTTCTTGTAGCAGCTAGCTGGTGGTCCAGTTTCTTCAGCTTCTTTGCATTTGCCATCTGTTGCTGTCTTCCAGCAATATGATTATTTCTAATTGTTTTGATAGGGAGTTTGGTTTGTTTCATGTTGATATATTTTTATTTTATTTATGGTTTTTATTTTAATATGACAGTTTTATAATGCAAGCCTCCTACAATTGCTAGATGGGATGACATGCAAATGAGGGTGAACGACTAAATAAAATAAACAAACCTTGTCAGCCTGTATCACATAAACATAATCAACTGCAGTTTATTCAATAAAACCAGGGTTCAACCATGACTTAAAACAATATATGAGCCTAGTCTATAAATCAACAAAGGAATACCATAGCTCATGCACAGCTGGCTCTAAAGGGAGAGTTGGAAATGACTATTACATTACAAAGTAGTTCAGTTTGCTTTGCTTTTTAAAATTTTTTAAAGTTCACTTGTAACTACTACATACAGCAGTGGTGGGTTTCAAATTTTTTTAGAACCTCTTCTGTAGGTGTGGCCTACTTTGTGGGAGTGGCTTGTCAGCCATGTGAGTGGGTGGGTGTGGCCAACTTGTAAAAT
>JAPKID020005761.1:0-10965 GCA_026931265.2 Tropidonophis doriae | reverse complement strand
AAAGATGGTAACCAGCACCTTGAAGCGCACCCGAAAGACCACAGGCAGCCAGTGCAGCTCACGCAGGAGTGGTGTAACGTGGGCAAACCTAGAGGTTCCCAGAACTGCCCGCGAGGCAGCATTCTAGACTAACTGCAGTCTTCGGGTGCACCTCAAGGGGAGCTCCATGTAGAGAGCATTACAGCATTATGTAGAGAGCATTACAGTAGTCCAGCCCGGATGTCACGAGTGCATGAGTGACTGTGCGCAAGGCATCCCGGTCCAATAAGGGCCGCAACTGACGTACCAGGAGAACCTGGTAGAACACATCCCTGGCCATGGCTGTCACTATGTTGAGTATTGACTATGTTGAGATACATGAAAGTCAGACTGAAATTATCCTACTTTGGCCACATTATGTGAAGACCTAGCTCTCTGAAGAAGGCTGGAAGATGGTGCTGGAAAAAGGAATGATGGTGAAGAAGAGGATGAACTGCAGCAAGGTGGATGGACTAAGTTATAGAAGTTATGAGTACATAGAAGAAGGCCTGAAAGATTACATTAGAGACACATCTCATGGAGAAAAATCTAATGATGTGTTTGCTAAAAAGTTGATTATGACTTGATGGCTCATCATCAATGAATCAGGTGCTGTATTATGTTACACCAAGTACTCAGTCCAATCTCAACTTTTCCTCAATCAAGAGGCTTTACTTACAATCACTCCTTGTTCATTTTATGATTGGATTTTTGCATGAGCTTTATGCATGGCTATCACTGAAGATCATCTAGAAATGTCAGCTGTATGTTCAGGTTAGTTATGGGCTCAGTTATGGCTCGGGATATGAATATTCTTTGGAACAGTTTATTCCTGGATATCTGGAACAGACTCTTTCCCATTTCAATTTTGGAAAGACAATTCTGTTGTGGATAGAATTGTGCCAGAAAATTCTTCTGCAATTTGGTTTACAAAGTCTCCATCTATTTGATAGAATTTCAATTGCTTTACTTTGGTGGCCATTGTTTTTGCTTTAAGGGGAATAAAAGTAATTGGCAAAATTCTCACAGGTGGGAAATGGAGTTTTGGCAACTATTTCAGGGATAGGTGGCCAAGTTAAGAGGAAACAGCATTCTTGTTATTCACAGGGGTGAAAATAATAAAACTGCAAATAATGAGAACTTGAGTGAATGGGAATTGAGGGTGTGCTGAAGTCTGTAGCTATTCTCTTCTTCTCATGAGCATTTCCTCTCTCTTTTTCCCATAGTAGTTGCCAATATTTGTTCCTCCTCCTTGTTTGGTTCTGTCTCACTGGGCCAGTCCAGTCACTAGGCTTCATGTGGCTTTCTCAGAAAAGTTGGCCACCGTCCCATTCTGAGGAAAATGAAAACGATGTCCATAAGTCAAGCTTTGGCTGGTGGGTCTAAATTCTTCCTTCTTGAAATTCTTCAAACTTCAATGAAGAGACTTTAGCAGCTGCTTGAGGAAGTCATATATGGATATGGAAACTGGGTATGGGTGGGGTGGGGGGGCTCCAGCTTGCAAACTATAATATTTTGCTGGGGCCTAGAGGGGGAGGGTCTCGCCTCCCAGAGCAGGAGGTTGGGAGTTCGATCCTAGGTAGAAGCCAAGGTAGGGGTCTCTCCTACTTGGGGCAGGGGGGTTGGACTAGATGACCCGCAGGGTCCCTTCCGACTCGGTGCATCTGTTAAGTGTGCAAAGAGCAGACCAGGGACGAGCGGAGGGCGTAGATACACACCCCGGTTTCTTTACCTGTTCCACCTCTCTGTGTATGTACCTATGTATCTATGTATGTACATAGACACACACTAGAAAAAAAATTCTGTTACACCACATCCCAAGGGACAGAGACTTTACACATGAAGGAATTCCTAGACTGGTATCATCAAGAAACTATTTTCTAGTGAAATGAAGAAACATTCATTTACCACCTGGGACTATTAAACAGTAATCTAGCACACAAAAAGGATATTATCAAATAACAGTTGTAATATTATAATTTTATTATATTGTTCTCTTAGCTCTAATAATCACAAAATATCTCTTTTCTAGGCAAGCTGCCATTGAGAAACGCATATAACTGCAGACGTATAGTATAATGAAACAATCTGTTTTAAAGCTCAGCATGGCTTTTAAATCTGACTACAGATACATGAAGGAACAAAAAATGTTCTATAAACCTTCTGGAATCTCCTGCATGAGTCCTAATAAAATGGAAAAGATTTCCAGTGTAAAATTAAAGAACTCTGCTGACTGCAGAAACAGATTGTCTAGTAGTTATGTGCTGCTTAAGAAGATAGTGCTAAAGAAATTTGTTTCAAATGCTCTGCCCAAGTTTATGATAGGTATTCTGTAACATGACACTAAAATAGCAAAATGCCTCTATGTATGTTTGTCATGCACACTGTGAATAGATTGGAAAACATTTTCACAGACGCTGGCTTCACTCCTTAGTTTATCTGCATTCACTTGAAAAATAACTACATTTTTGACAAATGATTTTCAAGGCCCTGTTGTCATGTTGTTGGTGAGGAGCCCAACAAGGTTCTTAACTAGTCACAGAGTATAGGAACATAAGGTCTCAGTAATTAAAAGGAAGCTTTCAGCATCCTTCACTGTGCAGATATAGGCTATTATTTGTGATCTATCATTGGAAGGATGTGTTGTGGCTTGCCATCTGCGAGTGGAGCTCGCGGCAGACTCAGATGATGAGGAGGTTGGTGAAGAACTTGGGCCAGTTCTGGAGCCTGGGGAAGGCTCTGATGGATGCTCAGCATTGGACTCTGACTCCAATGGCAGCTGCCTCTTTGGTGGCTGGGAAATGCCGGACAGCCCTGACTCTATCTTAGGCAGCTGCCTTTGGAGTCAGAGATGAGAGGGGAGGAGGAACAGCTGGGGCCTGTTCCAGATGCATGTAGGAGAGGTGAACAACGGAGGACAATGAGTCAGCACAGGAAGCAAAACAAAAGTGGACATTGACTGGCCTCTCCCCTGCTGGGGAATAAATAGGAGGAAAAGGGAGGGGTGATTGTAGCAGACAACTGTTTTTGTTTCTAGAATGTTTGCTCCTTGTATGTTTCATGGGACAAAGACTGCTTTGCCGGAACGTGCTTCATTTATTCGTGAGTAATCAACCTAAATGTGGCTTTCTCAGTTATACATAAAAGTTACTAAGATTTAAAAGAGGGAAGATTTTCACCTAAATGAGACATTGTTTCTGTTTAGTTATGTGAAAAAATAGGAACATTTATAGGTGCTTGTATCAATATATAAGCTCATTAGGGTTTACTATTTTTATTGATAAATCACCCCTTAAGGAAGGAACAAAAACATACTAAAGTGTACTAAAAAATCTTGTTTTTATTAGGATTAGAATGATAAGTCATTCTAATTATGTGTTATTTTCAGATCCATTCATCCTTGAGCTGTGTGGTTTTGCATTGCTTTGAATTGCCAATAATTGAAATTTATATTTCAATACACAACTTGTCTCAAAATATGTTTTAAATATGTTCTTTCCCATTATTATGCTCAAGAGCCAGAGTAACAGTTAGATAAATAAATATGAAGTTCAATGAATGACTAACTTGGTGGGCATTAAACCAGGTTATGGAGATTGGGTCTATCTCAGTGGGACTTACAAACCTCATTGTACAAGAATTCATATGATCAACAATGTACAGTTTTTATATATTATAGTGAACTTTTCGGGTAATAATATAGCCTTTAAATGCATACTATATGCACAGATTTAATAATATTATGGAAGATGTTAACCATGTTTCTAAAGGATTCCAGAAACTTCTAAGCAGCTTTTAGATAGGTTGTATGATCACAAAAGCAAAGATAGAAATATCTCTTCTTATTCTTTTTGTTTCCCTTGCAGATGATGCTGGAATAATTACATAACTTTGAACTCTTTCACCAACAATATCCTATCTTTCAGAACTGACATTTTTGAAGTCATTCCTTTCCTGGTCCATTGGCCATTTCAATTACAGGAGGTTATACAATTTTACATTACCCAGATGAAACTCTTGTAAGTGACATGAAGCAGCTCTGTCATTCCTCAACAACTTACATTCCTGACCATGGCCATGTAATAGTATATTACTTTGCATTTTTCTTTCTTTCTTTGACTTTGCTTAATCATGAATTTCTGATTTTTAATCTTGCAAAATTAAAAGTCAGAAATTCATGATTAAGCAAAGTCAAATTTAAATTGATTACATAAAACATTTTTTCTCAATGTTAAACCCAAGACCTAGCTCTGCTTACGTATTGACTGTATTCATGGATTTTGCATACTATTTACTTTGCTGGCCTTCCAAACTAAATGTGGCTGGTCCATTTTGTTTAATGGATGTGGAATTGCCACAAATGGTGGATACCAAAAGTCAACTTTTTGTCTAGTCTTCTGTCCATAATATGCATTGGGATAAATTAATTTAGCTTAATTTTAGAGCTATGTTTTGCATAGAAAAGGTTACTCTATGAGATTTCCAAGTAGGACTGAAAGTTTCTCTGAGATTTTGTAATCTAAACTGGAGCAGGAAAATCTGTTTCTCAATTTTTTCTGCATCTCTAGTGGAACCACTTTTCTCCAGAAATTGTGAATGCTCTAACAGTAGAAATTTTAAAGAAGAGATTGAACAACCATTTGTCTAAAATGTTATAGGGCATGGATGTCAAACTCACTGTATCACGTTGCCATCACATGATGTATCATGATGTTTTTCCCTTCGTAGAGCTAAGGTGGGTGTGGCTTGCACATAACATATCCAGCCCGACAGTCACCAGTTTAACATCTCTGTTATAAGGTTTCCTGCCTGAGCAGAGCATTGGACTAGAAGACCTCCAAGTGCCCTTTCAACTCTGTTATTCTATTCTATTCTATTCTATTCTATTCTATTCTATTCTATTCTATCCTATCCTATTCTATTCTATTTGTAGCCTCCTATTTTCACATACATCTGCACTCTTAACATTTGCAAAAACCACTTTTTTCTTACACACTTTTTTCTTTTCGTTTCTAACATAACATTGTTTATGTGCAAATTTCCTTAATTTACACATTTTTCTGACAGTTTTGAAAAGAAACTGTGCCATAACATTTGGGAAAGTGTATAATTGTGCAGCTTGATAGAAGACACTTTTTCATGTTCACATTTGATGCTAAGATTGAAAGTGACAAATAATTTAAGAAGAAATTACTTGAGAATTCAATATTCTTTTGATACACTTATGAATTTGACTATGATTGGTTTATTCATTGTACTTCACTCTTTTATTGTCATCAAAGGATTTTAACTTTTCCAAAATCACATGCTTGTCATTCCCAGTTTGCTCCAAACTGCATTCAGATCAGAGATATTTTATACTGAATGCTGCTTCACAATTTCTTAGATACTTTTCCCCTACGAAAAAGGCTGTTACTTTTCTGCTTTAATCTCAGGTCATCTGAGAATATTTTTGTAACTCTTGATGTGATTTTGACATTATTTTATAGTTGAAGATGACAGTCAGTCCTACTTTCTACCATTGTTGAATCAATCACATATGTAAGGGTCAGTGTTTATTTTGATATTGGGATTGATTATATTGTTGTAATACTGCTTCCCATATCTTCTAATAGTTCTCTGAAATTCTTTGTTCCTTTCTGAGATCTTAGTCTTTCTTACTTTGGCTTCTCTCCTCCTTTTGAAAATTTCCACCATCTGACATCCAGTTTGCTTTCTTCTGCTTCTTGATCTTTAGCAGCCTCTTTTCTCTTTAATCCTTAGCAATGTCTTTGATTTCATTCCACACTTCCTCTGGTTACCTATCAATGGGGATCAGAAGTTCAGAATGAATCCTAGTATTCTCCTTCAAAATGCTATGTATATGCTCAAGATCATTTCATAAAAAATTGATTAGCTTTATTCACTACTTTACTTGATGTAGAACTTGCACATGAGCAGTTTGTGATCTGTTCCACAGTCACCTCTGGCTAAATCTTTGTTGTATAGCAGAGCATATCCTTGTACCAAAATAGTTAACTATATTACTACTGATATCTGAGTTCTTCATCTGCTGATGCCCTTGTATGTAGAAGCTGTTTGGCTTGTTGGAAGACTGTTAACAAAGAAGAAAGAAGTATAACAGTTAGTTAAGTTGTTCTTCTCTTTCCAATCTTGGTATCCCAATCCTCCGTCTTCTAATAGCACATCTTATTTCTATGTTATGTTGGTTACAGACTGGACTTGACCATAAAACATGTCATTTCCCTCTTCTTTTGCATCAGTGATTGGACTGTAAACTTGGGTAACTGTCATATTAAACAGTTGTCCAGGGGGTCTGACTGATATTATTTGGTTCTTGACCTTATTGCGCACAAATTCTATATTTGCTATGTCCTTCATGACTCTAAAAACAGTGCTGGGTTTTTGTTTTTGTTTTCAAATCTTGAATAGAAAACTGGATGATCATCCAATTTAAAATCTCCAATTCAGCCCATTTCTATTTATTGATTCCTAAGATATAAACGTGTATCCTTCATTGTGTTGAGCTTTCCATATAAATATTTTACATTCTATGTTCTCCCTGTAATTATATTTGCAGATTTGGATTTTCTTACTTTAGCTGGGCAGTTTGGATGACCTTCCTGTCTTGGGTGACCCTACTGGTAGTATATGTGCTCTTAGCAACTTTTCACTTATCCTTTGTAGGAACATTTCCTTGCCATGATAGGACTGCATAGAAAAATATGTTGTGTTGAACAACGTGAGAGAAAAAAGTATTTTGCATGCCAATATCATATTCAAGTTTATCAAAAAGGGAAGAGAAGCAGGGGTGGGGGGGGAATTATTAAATTTGGCATCTATGGCTGTAATTTTATATTTATCAGTGAAAGCTGTATTTTCTGCCTTTCATCCTGAGCCAGGAAATTTCAGACTGCGCACACAAATTTTGAAACCCAGCTGCACAATTTATTCCCTGCAATAATCTTACCTTGATTATCACTTGCAGAAAAATTGGTAAAAAGTATACTTGGATAATGCATTTTGCTACTCACCATCCTGCAGAACTGTTTATGTTTTGCTGTTCATTATTAGATGATTGGTCTTTTTTTTATAGAGAAGATTGTATAATGTACTGAGGGAAGTGGAATAATTACCCAGAAGAATCAGACTATTAGAAAGGTAAAAGCAATAAAAAAACCCTCAGTATTTATAATTTTTGCATGGTAAACTGGTATTTGTTATTTCTTATACTGAATTAAAAGCTCTGCAGCAGCCACACATCTAAAGTGCCTTTTCTGAAGTGGGAATGTGGACTAATTTGCAATGATAGTGCCCTTAGTGCATTTAGAGCTGTCAAAGCTGTCAATTTACTCTCATAAACTGTATGCGCTCTATGCTGTTTATGCTGCTGCATAAATGGATCTTTGATAGAATGTTGTTAGCAAAGCAAGTGGGATCTGAGAGTGAACAGAAGGAAAGGAGAACAAACATGCACTATGTATTTATACTTAGATTCAAATATGAAAGATACCTTTATTCCCAGATTGTATTTCAGTTTTTAAAATTGTATATTATCTCACCATACAAATAATAGGTAAAATTCAATAAATCCAGTTTACAAGCTTACTGAGCAACACATAAGCAAGGTCAAGCTTCCTCTAATCAAGAGAAGAATGACTGAAATTAGCCCTGAATTAAAAAATAGCTCATTACAATAAAGGCCCTTTAATGAAAAATTGACTTGAGCCTTTTATTAATGCATGAAAGGGTCACCTGTTTGTAGTGCACAATAACTATATTTTAATTTCTTGAAGGTGAACCTTTCTGATTCATCTAGTGATTTTTCCCAATCACTTGATGACTAGGGAAGAAATGTTGAAGTTCATAGCCTCAACAGCCATACTTGCATTTTTCTGGTGAATCTACTTCTAGAATACTTTTCTGTTATTTCTGCCAATTCGGATAAATTGACATTGGTTAAAAAAAAAATCCATCATAACAAAAACACATAATTCAAACATGCCACTTCTAAGGATTGGCTCTCAGGCTGATACGTTTGCAATAAATTGTTGCATTAATTTATACAAGCAGATTCTTTCAAACTGTCCATTAGGAGTCTTCGGTGCTCTCAGCTTGGTTGTTTTCTTGCAGGTCTTTCTGTGGGCCCACTTTTTACTAGCACTGAAGATGTTAACCTAATTTGAGTAATGGAACATTTTGATCAAGAAAATATCCAAGCTCAGAGAACCCCCCTTCCCCACAATCCCTCATTTGAACCCTGAGTTACAATTCTTCTTTTTGCTACTCATAACGCTATGAGAAAGAAATGCAGAAAATCCCCGTCTTGACTAAATAAATGTTGGCTCTGATTAATTCAGCAAACCAAACCATGACACCTTTTATTGTCATACGTTGCTATATCTGGCTCTGTTTTACTGGATTGACACTTGGGATTAAAGGTAGAATTTTGGATGATTGGTTCAGTTGTGGGATTCAAAAAAAATTATTACTGGTTCTGTGGGCATGGCTTGGTGGGCGTGGTGTGGCATGGCATGGTTTGGTGGGTGTGGCTTGGTTGGCATGGTAGGGGGAGGATACTGTAAAATCTCCATTCCCTCCCCACTCCAGGGGAAGCTTACTACAAAATCCCCATTCCCTCCCAATCACCTGGGACTCGGGAGGCAGAGAATAGATGGGGGCGATCAGAGGTGGTATTTACCGGTTCTCCGAGCTACTCAAAATTTCTGTTACCGGTTCTCCAGAACTAGTCAGAACCTGCTGAATACCACCTCTGGATTGGTTGATGGAATTTGGTAGATCCCCCAGCATCCTCTCTAACATTGGAAGATGCTCTGGACCATTGTAGTTCTTTAAGGTTTTTTCTCCAGCACATATGACTAAGCTGCAACAGAATACTAGGCTTCAACAATTCACTTTTTTGTGTTGTAATAATGCTAATAAATATTTATACAGCTTGTAAATAGATTTATAACGAAGAATAATACCAAAACTGCTGCCTAGCAGTATCCCAGGTTCTTTAATGTTTTTTAAAATTAAAAGAATCTTTAAACATTAGAATGGGAGAGGCAAGCAGAAGCAAGAGGCTCATGGATTTTACATTTCCTACCCCTATAAACATATAATTCAATATGCATATTATTCTGTATGTGAATGAAAAATCTAATTCATGAGTGGCATTTCAGCCCCCAATAGATCAATACATTCCTTCTCTTCCAGCAGATACTGTTGAAGGAGACCACTTCATGAATGATTTCAGAGATGAAACTCTTTGAAGAGATGCCAGTTCTGTGAAATTGTATTCTCCTTCCCCCCTTCAGGTTTTTTTGAATATCTTTGACACTGTTATGAAATGTTCATATGGGTGCAACTGATGTATAAAAGGATTCAGAATGAGCAAATAGCACCAATGTTTAGTGCTTGTCTCATTTGCTCCATAAGCAAACTTTTAGTGGCAAAGATATGAAAAAATTCAGAAAATTCAAAACTCTATGTTCACAGAACTGTATTTAATTATTAGCCAAAAATAATGTGCCCAAGTATAAATCAGCTTAGCCATTATTATGTAAAAATAAGTGCAAGTTTATGCTGCCTTAAAGCTTCAGAGCTCTGTATTGATTTTGTAGGATTACACAGTATTGTGTTTTTAATGTATGAAAATAGCTATAGGATTCAATTACTATCTTATTTTTAAACATTTAATTTATTTCCACCTACTGCTGTGAATCTATTTTCCATTTTCCATGTGCACGTTTAATATTATCTTGTTCCCTCCAGATATATTCTGTGATAAGCAGTTTGTTTAATGCAATATGCATTCATTGAAGAATTGAAGTGCTAGGTGTGTAAAGTCCTTACAGGTTTACTTAAATGAATTTAGATAAACATATTAGCACATTTCTTTATTTCTGATGTTTTTTTAAATAAAAAGTAGTACCGTTTGCATATATAGACTCAGTATTTTTCATAAATTGTTCCTTAGTAGGAACCAGAGGTGGTATACACTTACCTTCCCTACCGGTTCACAAATGTGAGTGTGCGTGTGCACATGCATGCTTCACTCACACAGGCCACTTCCGTGCATGCACAGATCCTTCCATGCATGTGCTTTTGGCAAAAAAAAAAATGACCTAAATGAGATGCCATAGAGCCAGGTGCTGGTGGGCCGAACCACCAGCCATTTCTGCTACAAATTTGAGTGATCTGGTCTGAACCGGTAGAATATCACCTCTGGTATGAATCCTGAATCCCAAACAAAGTAGACCAATTCAAAGTGTGTTTCTGAGAAGACCACCTCAGACAATATTTTTATTGAATCCCCTCAATCCCCAGAGTGTTTCATGATGGCAGCAATAGAATTTGTCCCTGTTTAAGACTTGTTCGTGGTTTCCGTAGTATAGTTTGGGAGTTGACCATGGCAGTTTGAAAAGAAGGTTCTGTTTGCCAAAATTAAAAGCAGGTTTTGACTTTAGCTTTTGATACTTCCTTATTTTCAAAATGCTTTGGTGGCAGACAGCAGTCTTAATGATGGATTGTCTAACCATCAGTCAAGAATGGCCTTTCCAATCAGATTGTCATGGATTCTGCCTACCATAGCTTTTTTTTTTTAAGAGGGAATGGTAGTGGAACAAATTTAAAAGATGTTAAGCACTTGCTCACAGTTGAAGGTGCAAATTTCTGGGCAAAGGCTCTTCAGTACTTCATGACCTGTTGACCACAAGGGGCAATAGGCTGTAGTTAGTTAAGAATTGGTTCCATGCTGTCTTTTCTCTATCACTCTGTCTACTCCTTGTTCAAACCCCTGTTCAAGCAGGAGATCCTATATCATTCCAGACAAATGGCTGTCCAATCTTTTTTTTAAAAAAAACTTTTTATTTATTTATTCGATTTATTAACTGCCCCCTCTCCCCAAAGGGACTCGGGGCGGTGCACAGGAAATATAAAAAC
>JAPKID020005760.1:0-10966 GCA_026931265.2 Tropidonophis doriae | reverse complement strand
GCAAAGCTGGCTGGAGAATTCTGGGAGCTGAAGTCCTTCAGACTTAAAGTTGCAAAGGTTGGAGACCCCTGTTCTAGTTTAACCCTCTGCTCAAGCAGGAAACCCAACCGAATTTCAGACAAATGGTTATCCGATCCCTCCTGTGTTGGAGCACCCACAACGTCTGGAGGCAAATCTTTCCACTGAATATTTCGGTAGAAGTCATGAAGCCAACTGGGTGGCTCTGGACCAATGTAAAGAGGAAACATGCTGGCAGTTTGGGGAGTTGCGTCAAGTTGGCCATGCCCATTCAGTTGGTCACACCAACCCAGTTGGCCACTCCCACCTGATCGGCCACACTGTCCCTGTCCCCCAAGGTCAACCACAGCCCTGATGCGGTCCTCAATGAAACTGAGTTTGACACCCCTGTTCTAGAGTCACCGTGGTTTGAAGAAGCTTTCCAGAGAGCAATGAAGTGAGGTCTTTGTCTCCATCATTGAAATTTTGCCAAATCAGCAGAAGGTTTTTCTTTCTCAAAGGCGCATCAAATATGAATTTCCATGCTTTCCCAATTCATCACTTGAACAATTAAATTAAGACAATTGTTTTAATGAGCTAATGGATAATAAAGAGCTGTAGACACACATTTATGAGCACTTACAGCCTGAAGACTTTGATAAAAGTCAGACTTGTCAATAATATATTAGGTCATAAACATGCTCCACCAGGAGCAGCACAGAGAAGACTACAACAGTGGTAGGTTTAAGCTGCAGAGCACCTCCCTTGTCAGCATGCAGTTTATGGTCTTGTAACCATCTGCCAATCATGTGTACATTTGATTGGCACAATGTGTCATTCAATCAGATGGACATGAAAATTGCTTTGGAAAGCACAATGGAGAGCAAGAATTTTGAACTCCCAAGGTTGTTCATGATGTAGAAGCTTGCTTTCCACCTTATGGACCACAGTAGATTCTTCTACTGTGGGGACATACTTGCCTTGTTGATCTACAGGTCCCGAGTGCTATCAAGCTTTAGACATCGTCGAAACCAGGAGTCTCCAACCTTTGCAACTTTAAGTCTGAAGGACTTCGGACTTAAAGTTGCAAAGGTTGGAGACCCCTGCTCTAAACCACTGTTTCTCAACCTTGGCCACTCTAAGACATGTAGATTTCAACTCTGAGAATTCCACATGTGTTAGAGTGGCTGAGGAAACATGGCCCTAAGTCCTCTTTTCTGCTGTTGGCCTTCCAGAGAGATGCAATCACTCACCAACATCTGTCTTTTTGCTTTTTTCAATTTTGCAAAGCCGTTATTGCAACAGTTGTAAGCTGCTTTGGGATGTTTTATCAAGAGACGTAGCATACAGACATTTCTATATTGGGTGGTAAACTATTTTCTGCATGCTTAAAGCAAACACCTTTTCACTAGCAAAGACTAATGGGAGTTTCTTGCCCCAAACTGTGCCATGAGCTTTGGTGCTGCCTGGATCTCTTATCCATCTCATGGACCCTTCCTTGACCAAGCCAACTGGCTTAAAGGTTGATGAAGACGTTCCTCTTAGTTTCATGGATCCATCTCGGGAATACTGCAGAATGAGCAAGGGTGGTTGGAAAGGAAGACTGTAGTTTCCTTCAAATAAGGGAAGAAAAAAGACATTCGAACAAACAGGTATGATGATGATGAAGATGAAGCATTGTTGAAGATCATGCAGGAGGCCCTGGCTTTGAGAGTGAAGGAGAAGCCCAATTAAACCGCTCCATTCTCAGGACCTTGGCAACATCTTATGGATCAACCAGTCCTAACTGTGGCCTTCTTTAGGAGAGAGGGACCCATTTATAATCTCTCTCTCTCTCTTGCTCTTGGATAGAACTGACATGATAAATGCTTATCCCAAGGGAACACGGTATGCTGGTAAAGCTGAGGGGAGCACATGAATCACGAGTTATAGATCCCTCGCCACATTATTTATTTATTTAAAAAGCAGAGGCTTCCTGACTCCCAGGGACACCAGATGGCTTGTTGGGGGAGGTGGATTGACTGGGATCCACTGAAAGTATCCATGTTCTGCAGATTCGTGGCCTACAGAAGCTTCAGAAGTGTTCTTTGTGCTTTCCATGCCAACAGAAGGGTCTCTATGAGCATCGCTTCCTACAGGTTTGCCCCATCATATCCGGGGGTTCCTGTCTCCAGATCGCTTGTTCCCAATCCTTCCAAAAGCAGGCACCTGAAAACCTCGATGTCCAGACTTCAGATGAGTTGAGCATCCTCCAAGGCCGTGATGGTGAACCTTTTCAGCACTGAGTGCCGAAAAGGGAGTGTATGTGAGCTTCCCATGCACTTGTTGGGTCCGCAACCCAGAAGAGGAGCTGCCCAGTGGATATGTATGTGCTAGGAAATGAACTTCCATTTTCTCGGCATACACACTGGCCAGCTAGTCTCCTGGTTTCTAGCATGTGATGATCAGATGGGCTGCATGCATGCATACGGTGGAAAAATGGAAGACCAGCTCTTCCGGTTTCTGGCACTGCCACCTGCGTGAAGACCAGTTGATCACACATGTGTGCCAGAAACCTGGAAGAGGAATGGGGGCTGCCACGCATGCCAGGTGACATGGTTTCATATGCCACTTCGAGCATGTGTGTCATAGGTCTGCCATCACTGCTCTAAGGCAGGTGTGACAAACTCAAGGCCCACAGGCTGGATCAGCCACATGGGGTGCTTAGATCTGGCCCTGGAAACAGCGAGGTGCCTCTTCCAGTGAAAACGGAGATTGGGAGGGTTGCACACGGCCCTCCCGAACTCAATTTTCACTGGTTGAGGGTTGCAGGAGGTTGTCCTAGCCAAAAATGGAGCTCTGGAGGCTGTTTTTTCTGACAGAGCATTTGGGTCAACACGTGCAGCCCCAACATAGGTGATGTCAAGCTGGCCACGCCCCCTGTGTGAGGTCAAACACAACCCTGTTGCGGCCCTCAATGAAGTTGTGTTTGACACCCTTATTCTAAGGCAGGGTTGTCAAACTTGATTTCATTGAGTCCACATCAGGGTTGTGTTTGACCTTGTGCGGCCGGAGTGGGTGTGGCTGGGGTGGGCACGGCCAGCTTGACATCACTTGTGTCAGGGGTGTCTGTGCTGTGCCAGAGGAAACGGGCTCCCGAGCTGCATTTTCGGTTGGGACTGTCTCCTGCAACCCTCTTGGGAGGGCTTCACAAAGCCCACCTGAACTGTTTGCACTGGCAGAAGCACCATGGACCAGTCCCTCACTGTTTCCAGAACTAAGTGGGCCAGAACTAAGCATCTTGTGGGCCAGATCCAGCCCCTGGGCCTTGAGTTTGACACCTCTGTTCTAAGGCATCAAAAGCAGGTCATTAAAACATCTGGCTAGAGGCAATGACGCCTCTTCCAGCTTAGAAACAGGGATTTCATTGCAATGCCATCCATTCAATTTAGGCCTTCACAAAAGAACGGTTGGATGGTTATATGCAGGTACATTTTTCAGCTGGGAGACATGCACACCAATTACATTTTCAGTTTTTGGCAGCTTGAATCCCATTTTTTTCTCCTCCTCCTTTCTCTCTCCCTTCCCCTTCCCAACAAAAGTTTTAGAAATGAAAAATGTACGTCCCTAGAATTCTCATTAATCTGGATTCAGAGATAGGGAGATGACAACGGCTTAATTTTAGGCTCTTCGTTTTAAATTCAAAACTAGTTTATGCCTTTTCCGTATAATCTTGCCGATTTTAAGAAGCACTCGCCCAATTTTTGGGTCTTTCAGTTTTGATAAAACTCCTGCATTTGCCTAACCCATACATGGTCGCATTAAAAAAAAGAAATTGCTCCTTTCCTCTAAACGTCGCTAACTGCCGGGGCTGCATTGACTCACATTTTCATATAATGGGAAATTTATTTTTGACAGACCTTAAAAGGAAACAAATTGATCCTTGATGTCAAAAGCAGTGTATTAATCTTTGTGGTGTCATAAGTATTTTGTTATTTTAACTCTGTGCTGAACGACTTCTTTATCCATTTGAGATTCTGCTTGCTTCTTTGAGGTTGTCAGAAAAAGAGAAAAATTCAGTTTTCGCTGCTGGGTTTTTTTTGGGGTGGGGGATAATGAGTAGAGACAAAAGACAAACTCCTGGTCTTCAACTAACGAAGCAGGATAAAACTACTGCAGCTTATTCCATCACTGTCAGACAGAGCAAGAGGCTATCAAAGAACACAGAAGCTCACCAGAGGTTTATAGGATCACACCCAAGAGTGCATCTAGTCAATCAAAGATGCTGTTTTGAATCAACCAGATGCCCTCAAGGAGTAAAAAATAGGAGAACTCCCAGAATTCCCCAGCTAGGCCAAGGAAGGACTACCTAAGCAATACTGAGGTACCGTATTTTGTGGAGTATAAGACACACCTTTTTCCCTCAAAAAAGAGGCTGAAAATCTGGGTGCATCTTAGACACTGAATGCAGCATTTTTTGCCTCCTGAAACCCCACTCCCTTCACAAATATGGCCATGCATAGCCTTTAGGAGTCTTCCAGAGAGCTCCTGGGGGCTGGGGAGGGCAGAAATGAGTGAACAATGGGCCATTTTTGCTCAATGTTTCCCCCCCCCCACCAGCCACCAGGAGTACTCTACAAACCTCCTAAAGGCTATGCATGCAACTTTTTGACAAAAAAATGGACCAGTTTTTGTGAAAAATGGGCAATGTTTTCCTTGTTTTTGGTGGGGGGGCACTCCCTAGGAGCACTCTGCAAGCCCCCTAAAGGCGATTCATGCCTTTGGGGGGGGGGCATTTTTGTGAAAAATGGGCCGTTTGGGGGAGGTTTGCAGAGTGCAAAAACTTTTTTTTTAAATTTTCTTCTTCAAAACCTTGGTGCGTCTTATACTCCGAAAAATACGGTTTATCCAGTGGTGGATTAAGACTCACCGGTGCCCTAAGCCCTGAGAAATCTTGGTGCACCCCTGTACTGTACAAATCTTCATTGTTTTTATCTTCCTTTCGCAACTTTGTGGTGCCCCCTTGGGCCTGGTGTTCCAAGCACGTGCTTAGTCTGCTTAATGGTTAATACACCATTGTGTATATCTTATTCCTGGTATTCAAAAATCTAGCAACCAACAATTGCAGCAGTCTGCACATCACAAGCTAGCATCTCTCTTACAGCTTCTTGAGAGGGTATCCGGAACATGCGAAGCCCAAGACCTTCCTAAAAAGGATTGGAGTCTCTGACTAAGGAATGAGCAATGACCCCAGCTGCAGGTCCACAACATAGACATTGGAATTGGGCATGTGTCACAGATGGTATTCAGCAGGTTCTGAGCAGTTCTGGAGAACCGGTAGCAGAAATGTTGAGTAGTTTGGAGAACTGGTAAATAACACCTCTGGTTGGCCCTGCCCCATCTATTCTCGGCCTCCTAAGTCTCAGCTGATTGGGAGAAAATGGGGATTTTATGGTATCCTTCCCCTGGAGTGGGGAGGGAATGGGGATTTTGCAGTATCCTTCCCCTGCCATGCCCACCAAGCTATGCCATGCCCACAGAACCAGTAGGGGGAAAAAATCGAATCCCACTACTGGTGTGTGTGCTTATTTCTGAATCCCCTTCAAAGATGGACAAGTCGCAAGATTAGAAAGAGTCCCTACCTCTATCCCAAAATACAAAAAACAGGAATCACCATTGCCAACGAAATATTATTGCATCTGACAACAATTCTTTGCAGTTGGGACAAAATCTTTGCCACTCTGAACTGGGAACCCCAAGTATGAATCCAAGTTTCCCCACCTACCCCCATCCTGTGGTTGTGCCCCATAAGAGGAAAGAGGCAAAAAATGTTGACATCCATTTCCATTAATATAGTCCTCAGTTTGAGAGGGACGCTATTAAGTTATCTGTGCAAACAGCGTCTCTTGCCTCGTGCACACCTGTGTTTTTACATAAACTGCATATGTATCCTCGGGCAAAATGAGTCTATTTTTATTTCTTCCCCTCTAAAGAGGGAAGGAGATGAGGAGGGATCTTCCCCCCCCCCCCTTCCTGTTTACTCCCGGATAGCATCTTCAGCTATTAAACAGCTTGTCTTCCTATCCTTGGAATGACAGAATTGCAAAATGCAGAAATCTAGGAATGTAGGAAGAAGCATCTTTGGTGGGGTATCAAGATGGCAATGAAAACTGGGAGGGTGCACGAAAAGGGGGTGGGGCTTTCATAACACAAGCATGACTCCCCCCTTGACTTTTTCCATTCCCCTTCCCCACCCCCTGGATCTCCTCCTCCTCCTCCTCCTCCTCCTCCTCCTCCTCCTCCTCCTCCTCCTCCTCCTCTTCCTCCTCCTCCTCTCCCCTCCCTCTTCCTCTCCCCTCCTCCATTCTACAAACCCCCCTCTCTCTCCTACCAAGGATGACATCACCTAGTTTGGTAACAAAAAGTCTGCAAGAAAACAACCCAGCTCAAAGAGCACCAAGGACCCCTCAGATGCTCTCTTGCAATTTCCATCCAGTGAGAAAGTAAACATTTCAGCACTTGGGCTTGGAGTGACTCTGGGATGAAGCGTAATCCTGGTTCTCTGGAAACCGCCTCTCCAATTCAGTAGGGAAATGGCCATTCATTCATTTTCTGTGTGCCTGAAATACAACATTTGGAGTTTCCTCTTCACTTTGGGTTTCTGAAGCATCTAAAATATATGCAATCATTTCCCTTCTAGTCCAATGCACTATAATTTCCAGGTTTTGGGGAAGCTGATCATTTTTCGATTTCCAAAATTGTATTTACAACTAAGGTGAAAGAGCGAGAAGAGAGATTTCGTGGGGAATATTCCAACGATGATAAATATCTACAGCGGTAAGAGACATGGTGCTCTTTCCTTTGATGGGTAAGATAGCTCACTGCTCTTTCTTTTCAATTAGGAAGCCTGTATCCTGTGTTTCTGTATCACTCTTCATTTCTTAAACTTGTTTTTATTCAATTGCCATCTTTTCATAAACCTCTGGAATCCAATGAGGTTCACAGCAGGAGAGGGGAAAAAAATCGATTTAAATTCTTTGGTGAAAATAATTAAAAGAGGAGGAAAAGAGATTTTTTATACATAGAGGGTTGGAGTCTTCTCTTTATCTCTCTGGCATTTCTAAGCTTATCCCATCCTTTTTTTTTTAATAATAGACCAGATTTGCTTTAAAAAACTTGTCAGCAGGAAGAATAGGCTAAGGTTCTCGCTGGGTCAGAATATAGAGGAAATGAAGTAGATATGTATTTATGGAGGGGTTTGGTTGTTTTTGTTAGCTGCATGGGGAGCATCTCTTATACAGGGATTCCTCGATTTACAACAGCTTGTTTAGTGACCGTTTGAAGTTACAATGGGATTGAAAAAAGGGACTTATAACCATTTTTCACATTGATGACCACTGCATCCCCATGGTCACAGAATCAAAATTTAGATGTTTGGCAACTAGTTCATATTTATGACGGTTAGCTTTTCTCAGGATCATGTGATCCCTTTTTGCGACCTTTTGACAGGTAAAGTGTCAGGGTTCCAAATAGCATCCAAAAGTAAATCAGAGGCCAAGGCAGAAGATTCCTCAAAGTTCCAATTTATTGAAGAGAGCCATGTTGGCACATCTGAGAAAACCCAAATCTGAAAGCTTCCCAGTTTCCCCCTCCCAGTTGAAAGTTCAAGATCTTGCCCCCACACTCACCAGTCCATCCCATGGTCCGATCTCCCACTGCCATGCTGGCAGCTTCCACCCATCCAGTTCTGGTCAGGTGGAGAGGTTCAGAGGCAAAGGATGATGACCTTGGCTTTCTAGAAAGAACGTTGTTATGGCTACCTATCATCCAAATCTGTACAATTTCTAGCCTAGTTCCTTAACCACTAGACCAAACTGCCAATCGAAGCCTGACCCACTTTTAAAAGGTGCAGTGCCATCTTGCCTTCCCTTTAACTGCCTCGTGGACATCCCTGATCTTCTGCAACAGCGGTTGATAAAAGCAGAAAAAGATCAGATTTGAAGTTCAGCGAACCGCTGAAGATAATCTGTACTGAATGGGTGATATTGACCCTTAGACACGTAGATTAGAGCCGAAAAGCGGGGGCAGAATGGGGGGGGGGGAAATGGCTGGCAGCAAACTTGCCAGTTTAGCTGGATCCACATCCTGTTGTTTTGTTTTTTTTCTCCTCTGCACAAAGCTCTTAATCTAGGCGGTGGCTGGAGCTTTTTATTTTTTTGACAGAAACTCAGTCTTGCTATAATGAAGCATCTTATCTTCTCCGTAAATGAGTTTGCATCCTTAATGGAATCAGAGGAATAATTGACAGTGTCATCCCATTAGGATCGAGAGGTAAAGCTTCATTTCCTTCCTGCTTCCTCTCCTCTGCCCCCTCCCTCTGCCTCCATCAACCTTATCTTTATTTTGATGCGCTCTGCTTAGGGCTTATAGGGAGCAATTTTTAAAAAAAATCCAGAATGCTTAAAGGCTTTGTCATACCTTTTTCATTTTAGGCCTTTGGGAATCCGATCGAACCAGGAACCATGGAAGGACAGAGTTAAGTAAGGCTGCAAACTTTTAACTCACCGGTGCAATGGAATTAGAATAGAATGAATGAGCTGGAAGGACCTTGGAAGTCTTCTAATCCAGCCCCTGCTCAAGCAGGAGAACCTATAATATTTCAGACACATGAGTGTGTAGACTCTTCTTAAAAACATCTCCCATGATTTCTGGAGGTAAGCTGTTCCACTGGTTAATTGTCCTGACTGTTTCGAAGTTTCTCCTTAATTCCAGGCTGCTTCTCTCTCTTTGATTAGTTTCCATCCATCGTATTTTGTCCTCTCCTCAGGGGCTTTGGAGAAAAATTTGATTCCCTCTCCTCTTTGTGGTAGCCCCTCAAATACTGGAATACTGCTATTATGTCACCCCTAATTCTTCTTTTATTTAGACTAGCCAAGCCCAAGACCAGCAGCCATTCTTCATATGTTTTAGTGTCCAGGCCTTTGATCATCTTAGTTGATCAAAGATCAGCTTAGAATTCTTTTGAGCAGATCTCAACTGAGCTGTGATGAACACCTACAATTATAGAATTATTGTTGTCGTGATGGTCATTGTCAACCTGCCTTGAGTAGCCCCATGTTGTTTCATTTGCAAGGAGAACATCTTTCCGAAGAGAGTCCACATCAGGGGCCATCATCTGCAGGTGGATTGCAAAGTCAAGATTGTGGCTACAACCAGCCTGATTTCGATCTGGATCTCTTTTATTATGCCCCTCTCTCCCCTCCTTACTTTTGGACCTCCCTCCCTGAAGTTAATTCTAATCTAAACTGGAGGAAGAAGAGAAATAAATTATTGTGGCAACTTCTAATTAAATCATCAGATATGCTGCATGAACAATGTTTATTTGATGGCCTGGGGTAAATATCGCTCTGTGGACATTAGCATTTACTGGTTTCTGTAGTTCATCATTTTTTGAGTAACGGTTTTGCTCCAAATACGCACACACACCACACTCACACTCCTTAAATGAGAAACTTTTCTGTTGTGAAAATACTGTCTTTATTACTCAAAATGGCTCTTGGGCTCATATGGAATGATGCTCTCAGAAAAAACATGGGAATGTTGCAGGCTAGAATTGGGCTGGCAGCTGTTTTGGAAATTTTGGAAGTGCAATCTCAAGTTGTTGGAGGGGGGTTCAAATGGGACGTTGGAGACCTGAATACATTCTGCCAGGCGGCCCATAGCCCACTTAACTCTTCTGAAGGACTACTTCACTGTGATCCGCTCGAAACTGAATTATAATCAGATAGCTATTTTAAGAGAGCTCAATAGCTTAGTGGTTAAAGTTGCTGAACACGTCAGCTGGAAAGCTAACAGACTGGGTTTGATACTCCAAATATCATGTGAAGGGGTAAGCGCCTCTTACTTGCCTCAGCTCCTGCCCCCCTAGTGGATCGAAAGCATGAAAATGCAAGTAGATAAAAAGGTACCACTTCCGTGGGAAGGTAACAGCGTTCCGTGTTCCTCTATGTATAACCACACTGGCCACATGACCACAGCAATGTCTTCAAGCAATGCTGGCTCCCTTCACTCTAGAGCAGTGGTAGTCAACCTGGTCCCTACTGCCCCCTAGTGGGTGTTCCAGCTTTCATGGGGGGCGGTAAGGGTTTTGTCCAATACTGAAGCACTTTCCTTTTTTAAAATTTAATGGACTTCCCTACTTTATAAATCACTATTCCTGTGAAACCGGTGGGTGGTTAGAAAATTTTACTACTAACAGAGAAACAAAAGTGGGCAGTAGGTATAAAAAGGTCGACTACCCCTGGTCTAGAGTCAGACACGACTGGACAGGGAAATCTTTTCTATTTAGCTTTTGGTCATTTAAAAAAAATAAAACACAAAATTGTATTGGCAAAGACATTTAAAAAAAAAAAACCAGACCCATGGATTAGCAACATTGCCCTGATGGGTATGGCCCAGAATATAATTTTCAAATATATCCACATCTTTTATGCTGAACGTATTTTGGGACTATGCTACTCCTTTCATACTTCATTGATGAAAGCCTCTAACATTTTTAATCTGTCAGATGGGCTGAGGATCTTGGGAACCACCAAAGAGCATGGCGAAAATTTTTATTTTTTCCCATATAAACATACATATTTTATGGACAGTGCATTCACTGGGACAAGTCTTTTTTAAACAGCATCAACAATAATAATAATAATACAAATAGTATGTGGAGTTCATGCAACTTCAACAATACTAGTCTCATTTCATATTCCTTTTACAGTTTCCCATTAATTCAGTGAAAAATTTCTTTGCGCCCTGTGTTTGTTATTCCTTACTAAATGTTATCATTCAATATTTTAAAAACCACTCATTATTCCACCATGGTTTTAACATTCCAAATGATTTGGGATTACTAATAACACCAATTATTAACAATATTCAATGTTCAGTGTATCTCAAAGTCCCCATCGTTTCTAATCCTTAGTATTTTAAATTCACA
>JAPKID020005759.1:0-10966 GCA_026931265.2 Tropidonophis doriae | reverse complement strand
TAGAACCTTACTTTTTTCACAATTGAATTTCATTTTGTTAGATAGTGCCCAATGTTCAAGTTTGTCAAGATCCTTCTATATCTTAAGCCTATCTTCTGGAGTGTTGGCTATTCCTGCCAGAAAATAACTTTGTTAGAATCAGTTTACATTGTGTGTGCAGGTATCCACACACAAACCATACTCACCAATGGTAGGAACTTTTGCCACTCTTCCCCCCCAACTCGGGGCACTATCTTATACCGAGGTCTCTGATCCTCCACCCTTCCCAATGTTTTGCTTCATGTGACCAGCAGAATAGCCAGCAGTGAAAGAGAATCCAGATTAACACAGAACCTGTCATTAAATATTCTTCTTAGATTATTATGAATGGGCCAGTTGGATGGCATGTGTTTTTGCTGTCTTCAATCTCTAGGCCAAATATCAAATGCTGGAATATAAATGTGGTTTAAGTCTGGCATTTTCTCATAGGATTAGGTTGTCCTTGGTAGTGATGGCTCAAAAATTCCAGGGAGCTGCCCAGAAAGTGCTATGGGCCAAAATGTTGATCAAGAATTGTCAATTCATGAAACATAAAATTGGATATTATTATAGTTACAATTAAAATGACTGTCAGTGACAATCTCTGGTATCCATGTTTTTGCTCTTGTTTGGCTCAAATTGAGTAGTGAAATTAGGTGTGTATGCTTTAACTGAATAATCAAATTACTTGTTTTTTTTCTGCTTAAAAAAATCTGAGAGCTATATAATTTTATTTTCACTTTTTCACCATGCTCCTTGACTTTCATTACCAGAGCTTGGAGATCATGCCACATTGCATATTGAGTATCATGATATCACAAGCATCATGCAGATTGATGTTTTTCCCTTCAGTTTTAAAACTATGCTCATATTTTTCCAAACCAGATTACTTCAATATATATTCAGTGTATTAGTTAATAAATATGGGAAGAGTATGCTGCCTCCGCTTACTCTTTTTACCTTCCTGAATCATTCTGTTTCTCAATCTTATACCTGGACCGAAGCTTGCTGATAGACACATAGTTTTTTCATGAGAACAATGAGAAGTTCTTGGTCTTTCATACATGAAGGGATACGGCTAGAATTATATATTCTTTGTGTACACTCCTGCTGTTCTTCACTCATCTCTTCAAGGAATACCTTCCCACCATGATGAGAAAGTACATCAAGATTTTGGATGGAATGGATGGCTTTCAAGATTTAACAAATATTGAAGTCCAAAGTTGATTCATTTTTTGCATTTATTTCTTTACTTTATACTTTGTTAAGCAATGAATACAAGTCCTTTTTCACTGAAAAGCTTATAGTGCAGAATAATCCTACTTTTAAAAATGATGCAAAATTAATTTTATTCCTTTTTTGTTGTGTGTGAGTGTGTGTGTGTGTGAAATAAACTGAGCTTCTCTCTATTTTTCATTTTCATTATTTTTTCCCCTTAATACTATTGCTGCTTCTGAAGTTATATTTTAAAGCTAACATTTTATGTTTAAGAAGTTAAAAGGAATATATTAAACCAATTTTAATTCTTATAATCTTTAGAGAAATGAATCTGAATATTCCATTCTGGCAAAGCAATTTGTTATGCATGTTTTAATTTTCTGGCTTTCCCCCTGTATATCACATTATTTTTTTATGTAAGATACATCTAGTCTGAAACAAAATGTTGGACTAAACTAATCTTTGAGTTGTCTCTGCAAAGAGCATTTTATCTTTTTATGACTAATATTCTTCCTTGTACTTTGCTCTGTAGCTCTTAATGTTTTTACTCATTGAATAATATCATTCCTCAGATGTTCAGATCTCTATAAAACAATGCAGAACAAAAAAGAGGTTAGACTTTTGATTCATATGCTCCATTGAAAGTCAACTTCTGGATCAACTTTGTATCAAAAGATGGTCTCCAAGTCATGATATTTTCTTCAACACTGGCACTTTGTAAACTCAGCCACAAAGTTCCAAGAGGGTCAGGAGAGCTTGGATCTTAGTGTCCTTATTCCCTTTGTCCATCTCCTTTGGGTGGATCGTATATTGTGCTCCAAGAATATGGTTCCAATTCTTCTCCAGAAGGCTCTGGAGTTCATGCCCTTAACCTTCTTGTGAAAGCAAGACCAGCAGCCAAAAGGCAAGGAGAACTCTGTTCCCTTTCCAGCAGCTGATTAGGGTAAATGTCAATCCTAAGAGTCAGAAATAATAAATGAATGATGAAACAAAGATGGGGGGGAGGGGGAGAAATAGGCAAGCTGGTAACTAAGCACCAAGGGGGGGCTTTGAAGTTTTATTATAGCCAGACTTTTGGAGCTCCGTCTTAACAAATACTCTGGGATGCATGTGGCATAACGTTTCAATGTGAGTTTTGTCCCAGCATGTCTGATCCAAATATATGGGAGCTTTGCATATTCCAGTGTCTCTCTTCATTAATGTCTCTCTTAAAATCAGACTCCAAATGTTACATTCTAATTATCAAACTTATTAAGAAAAAAAGTGTTTAACTGTTTTGCATCAAAGATTGGCTGGACTTCCAGAAATATGAAATATTTCATTAAAAATGAGGATACTGATTTGTAGAGTATTGAAAAAGAATTTTTAATCTGTAGAAGATAAATGGGTGCACAGGGAGTCCTTGTTTAGTGACTGCCTTGTTTAGGAACCATTCAGTGAAGAAAAAGTAGCTTTAAGACCAATCCTTGCATTTACAACTTTTGCAGGTTTGTAAAGCAAAAGAAAGCTGATATAAGGTCGAAAACAAAGTTGCAGTTTTCTTTAGCAGTCACCTTGCTTAACAACCAAGTTGTTGGTCTGAATTGTGGATGCTCAATGAGACCATCTGTATAACCTTTGTGAGCTTGTTTTTCTGCAGCAAATCATATTGTTTTGAATATTTTGTTTCACATTACAGAATAATCAAGATAGAAAAATAATTAATTAATTTATGTCCGGAATAATTGAAACAATCAAGTAATGTTCTTTTATACTAGTGGTCTAAAATGTATTAGTGTATTGTAACAAATATATATGACTAGGCATTTTGTTAGTCGCCATCAAGGGCTCATAGTTACTCATTTTCCTCCTGTAGCAACGCCAATTAACACAAACCCTGGATTAAACAAGCAGACATCTCTCTAGTGTGATAAACTGTCCATTGGTGAAAGATGTGGCAGCGCATAGCCAAGACAGAAAAGCAAAGATATGCAAGTGTTAACCCATCACAGATTCAGACATGAAATTCAATGATAATTTAAATTAACCATGAATTAAATGGAATGTCACTACATATCAGCATAGTGGAGAAATGTGCACTGTAATGACATCTGTCTAAGTCTGCTGTCCATCAGATCATTGTTGATGGACAAATTCAAGGTGTCTGTTTTCTGTTTCTGAAACCTTTTATGCATTATTTAAACCATACTGAGTCTAGTTTTTCAAACAGGCAAGTGTCCTCTACTACAGGGGTCTTCAAGAATTTCTCCGTCTGCCATGCAGGGAGTTGAAATCCACAAGTCATAAAGTTGCTAAGGTTGGAGACCCCTACTCTACAATAAAAACTAATCCACTCCAGGGATATACACTCTCTTGGATTTTTAAAATATTTATTTATCAAATTTATGGGCCCCCCATCATGTGGTTCAGGTAATTGAGAGGCTTACATCAAGGTAAAACAACATATAACAACAATTATAAATATAAATTGGATTAATTGCCAAAATAAAACAAACTGAAAAACAATACTTTGTGATGCCTTCTCTTTTAGTGTGCCAAACACTTCTAGCCAGCAACTTCTTCAGGACTCTATTAAAGTAGTTTCCTGAAAGCTAAAAGCGGAGGGGGGCAGATCTTACTTCTTGTGGCAGTATGTTCCAAAGAGCAGGAACTGTGAGGGAGAGAAGGGGATGGAATAGGAGAGGCTTCTCTATGGGGCAAGCCTGAGGGAGAGAAGGAGATAGGATAGGTTTCTATGGGGCAAGCCTGAGGGAGAAAAGAGTTTGAGAGAAAGGGAAACAAGTAGTGGAATCAAGAAGGAGCAGAGGTTGTGGAAGGAGAGCCCAGCAGGTTGTTCAAGAGAAAAGAGAGGGCAAGAGGAAGAAGCTACTTGAATATCACCCCATCACATGACCTGCCTGCTGAGAAAAGACCACCAGTTCATCACGTGACCAACGCAAGTAGAAATGTCTGACCGAGGGACCAGTGTAGACCAGCAGCTAAACCAAGAGGACCAGCACTACACATTATATTCTGAAGCTGCAACACAACTACTTTTGCCATCATCTTCTTTTTGAAAAACTGGATAAAAAGTGTCCAGTATTGTGGGGTATAGTGAGGGAGAAGGAGACCACAGCCTCCTTAAAATGAGTCAGGAACACTCCTCCTGCAGTGAAGCATTAATCACTGCTTGCACCCACCCAGAAGTCATTATCCTGGAAGCTTTCAATAACCAAGAGAGAAAAGGTTCTAATAAGCAAGTGATTGTCTGACAAACCAAGGACCTTGTCAACTTGCTCAGATCCAACAGAGGCAAACTGGTCCCAGATAATACGGTAAAGTCATTCCCTGGGCATATCTGATGGAATTGCACCAACCAAGAATGAATCTGAGTGATTGTATCTGTCAGGTGATGTACAAATTCTATGTGGCCCTGAATATGATTGCTTAGTCATCCTTCCCAAGGAGGACCCAGATGACTGAACAGTGACATTGGGCAATAATCTGCAGTTGTAATAATTGTGGAGAAATATTGATATTTTAATACTCTTATCAGCACAAGTTGGGCCTTAATTACTGCTTTAACCTGTGTTTGATCAGATTCATTCTTTATTTTCTTCCAATGGTGCCCTGGCTGTATTTTGACCCTTTTCACCATCCTCAGGTTCTCCATGAACCATGGAGATTGTTGAGGCTCATGGCCAGGAAAGGATATATAGGCTTAATCTGTCCAGGACTTTAGATGCTCCCTTATTCCAGGTTAGTGGAGAATTTGGCTATTGCAGAATAAATAATTACTTTATTGTATAGCTATTGTTTAATAGTTGTGAAGATGAATAGTTGTGAAGATGAATGACTAGAGTACAGGTGGCTCCCTCTTTTGTTCTGCTAAATATTTCTAAAATATTAGAGGAAATAAAATATTTAGGTTCAGCAGGTGTTGCCAAGATACAGTACAGCTTCTCAGAAGTGCTTGATTCTTTCTCCAATTGCTTCAGAAAATCCCAAGGTTTTCTTTCAGACTTCTTCCTGACAACCATTATCCATGATGAGAGATATTTATACTTCAGCTGTGAGGCAGCATTCACCTCCTGAATGGTACTGCTTCCTGAGAAGTTAAGGTTGTACTCCTTCTGGATTTCTCAATGTGAAGTTTTGATTTAATGATTCCTACAAGGCATTGAAAGTGTTGGAAGAAAAAAGAAGAGTATCAGGACCGAACATGTTCTAACTTACTTTACAATTTAGCCATAAAACTCCACGAGTACCCTAAAGCCTGCAGAGACAAGTCCAGTCACAGTATTATCATTTTTCTTTTTTTTCTGTGAAAGGCAAGGAAGCAAATGGAGAATGATCAAGGGGTTCTGACCGTTAACTCCTTCTAGGATAGTTGAATATCTGAGGCTACATTTCAAATCTTTAGAATTTTAACAACACAATGCTTGTTGCAATGAACCCTTACTTCTTCCAACATGAGTGTGACTTTCTGCTGGTTTGGAATAAAAGCTTTTCTGCAGGCATTAATTGAACACTTCCTGTGGCCCCCATCGACCAGTAGTTCCATGCCATTTGCCTGAAAGAAGGGGATATTTTCCTGCCTGCAGTTGTTCATTAATTTCTCAAAGTTTCTGACTGATGATCGCAATTTAAAAATGGCTACAAATCTTCTCTTTTTCCTTTACTCTCTCTCTCCCCTTCCCCATCTCCATATGAATTTTGCATGTGTTTTCATTATGGTAAATCTATATTAAATTCACATTTTAAAACTTCCTTATCATAAAAAGAATGCAGTTCCAAAGTTATGTGTGTTATCAAAATGTATTTATAATTACTTCCTCCATATTATCCATTTGATTCACATATTGTCAATACAATTTATGAGCCAAGAATTGTATCATAAAATTTTAAAAAGTGAGAAATCTGAACAATGTGCTTATTGGTATACATATTTGTACATTTATAGTTATCAGGCCATTTTAAAATGAAGCTTCTATTTACATATGAACGTCTCCGAATAACATTAAGGTGACTAAGATAACAAAAATATTCAAATGAGCCTATATTTGCATAAATGAAGTACTGGAGCATATTTAGTCACTGGAATTATGGATGCATATATTTATATTGATTTACTTGCTCATTTATTTTCCCTCATTAAATTTCATTCTGCTTTTTAAATACTGCGTGCCTCTAAAGTTGCTTATGATCATTAAGAGATAATAAATTCAAAATACATCTTTTAAAGTAGCACATTCTGTGCATTTCTCGCCTGTGTGACATATGGGCTGCAAAATACTGTGTTAAGATAGTTTATTTAATTTAGTGTTTTGTGACTACAATCATTATGACCTGTAAAACATGACTTATGACTTAGCAATATGAAGGAACTCCGTTTTTTTCTGCTTATTCAATAAGCTACATTTAAAATTAAATTATTTACTGCAGTGTGAAAATATAATCCCACACATAGTCTTTAGGAAAAAAATTATTTCCAAATAAAATGTTGGCAAACCTTGCAGGGCAGTTCAATGTGAATAGAGAAATAGTGCCATTTATAAACAACTAATCCACATTAATAATTTTGATAATATGAAGGAATCTAGTTTTAGGTTGAATGTTCAACTTTTCATAAAAGATTCTGTCTGGAAAGGAAGTCACATGCAGGCTTGCAAAATTTATGTTGCTCTGTTTTGCATTGCAAACCTGAGAGAGTAATTGGCTTGTGGACCCCTGGGCACAGGATTGACCATCTCAGAATCAACTCTTTCTACTCTTGGTGTCCACTAAGTTCTTTCCAAAGGGTTGGAGGTGGAGGAGAAAGAGCGGACAGAAGTAGTCCGATGAGAGACCAGCTGCCTGCCTGGGATTTATTTATAACCTCCTATGCCTGGGTCCTTCCTCAGGGGCTGTGCATTAGTGTGAGAGACTCAAATTTTCAGGCAGCTGCTAATTGAGCAATCTGCCACACTAATGGGAGAGCTAATGAGGGGGAACTGTTCTGGGGCAGGAGGGCCTCCTTCCTGTGCAGGCTGAACGGAGGCCACAAGGGCAGTTGTCTATGGGTCTTTCAGGAATCATCAGCTGCACTATCAATTTTCCTGCCGTAACCTTTAGACACCACAACTCTAGGGATGTGGATCACCTTTAGAGAGCGTGTGGGATTAATTTTGGAGGCAGAGAGAAGGACTGGCCTGGAGGGCTCCAAACCACAAGGCACACAAGATGTTTTTCGTTAAGAGGTGGTGGTGGGCCTGAGCACTAGCAGGCTAGACTAAAGTAACGGAGATCCAACATGTGTTCATGACTCACATTGGACTGTGTAACTGCTATACAAGACCTCCCCCCCCCCCCCCGAAAAAAGCAGGATGTGGCAAATATCTATTATGCAAATCAACTGAACAATGACGGATAGGAGGTGGAATTGTGGCTATGGATTTGATTTCTTTTAAAACCAGAGACAAAGAAAGGGAAAGTGTGCTTTTGTGCCTTCTATCTAATTCCAGATGCTTGAGCACAGGGAGAGAAATGCTGCGGTTACTTGATGGGGAAGGACAGACACGCTGTATGATCTGAGTCACTCTCCCAGATAATTCTATTTTTAATATATATTTCAGGAGTGAATCCTGGTCCAAATTAAACCCTTCGAGGAAAAAATGGAAGTGGTGAGGTGGAAAATAAACGTCTGGTTTTGAATGCTAAGGGATAGAAATAATTTGATTAAGGCAAATGAGGTGGCAATTTCTCCAGAATCAGAACACATTGTTGTGGTGCAATCTACTTCTGTTTATAGTGACTCCATTTCCTGACCTTTCTTTTTATACTCTTGTATATGAGCGTACTGAGCATATGTTAAATTTTTGAAGATTAGCTTCTAGGGAATTCTTTTTAATTCTAAATACTTTTCTATAAAGCTAAGCCTGAAAGTATGTGGCACTGTTACATAGGTTTTAGATTCTTTGTGTGAAACTACTCTTTGTTTAGTATGCTGTTCAAAGCAGTTGTGTCCTCTACTGCAATCTTCTATTAGTTCATTTCATTCGTACATAGTTTCCTTCCCTGTTTCAAGTAAAATTCACTGAATCTTCCATACTCACAGGACATGCTCAGCTTTATTGTCATTCTGGGTACTTCTGCAAATGTTGAGCTTTTTCAGCACATGCTGTAGTCTCTATTGTTCATAGAGAACAGGGTTTTGAGTATAAAAACAATGGTGCTCATAACCTGAAATCAAAAATAGAGAAAATTGTGTTTAAGGGCAAAGTAAAATAGAATATAAGTAGATTTTATTTTTAAACATAAGCTGAGGGCTTCCTTATTGAGTGAGTTTCAGTGGGTGGAAGTTTGTGTTTTGGGTTACCACGTAGGACTTCCATCTCAGAACGCCAAACCCTCCCCACCAAAGCACAAATTGTTTGGATAGTTCAGATTTCTGTTGGGTTCCTGAGTCCATCTCTCCACCAATTCCTACTGCAGTTTAATTTGCACAGACACATAATCCAACAGAACTCTCAATGTCCAAATGATCATAGCCAATAGCTAATCTCGTAGGAGTTTGAAGAAAAATGTGCAAATTATATATCATAAATCCCACTGCTCATTAAATATGATAAAGTAAGTCTGTAGAAACTGCAGTACATTCCTGCATTGTCATTCTGCCTTGGGAAATGGACCAGAGAAAAAATTTCTGGTCTAGTTGAAAGTTTCTGGACTATGTGCTTGAAAAGCAGCTGGAATGTATCCTTGTCTCCCCTCCAAAATGACCACATGGGATTGTAAATGGGATGTTCCAAAGTCTGAACACATCAAGCAAATTGTGACTGATCTTTTTTGGAAATCTCTCTCCCAGCTTTTTCTTGTTGTTTTCTCACTTGTCCTCCCTTGGGCAATGAACAAGTCCTTACATAATTTAATTCAATTGGGCACTGTGGTTTCTGCCAACAAAACTGACAGATGGCGAGACCTTTGATCTCCCACTCTTCTACGGCAGAACTTTGATTTTTTTTCAAAAAAAGAAAAGAAAAGTATTTTACCAGGACCATTGAAAAGTGCACCACCATATATAAGGAACAGCGGTTTCCAAATAACATTATAACTCTGAATTAAAATATGAGGCACAGTTTGTCTTGTAACTGAAAAGGTTTCCAGCAACGCTTATCTTTTGGAGAGAGTCACTGTTCTGAGTGCACTTCCTCTAAAAGAAGATAGATTTAATTTACTTTTTAAATGTCTTTTCGAATACTTTAGCTATTAAATACATAAAATGCAATAAACCAAATCTAAGAATAGGTTTTAAAAGTCAAGCAGCATTAAAAACAAATCAAAACAAGAACAAACAAAGAAAAACATAGAATACAGTGAATTGCCTCCTTAGTTCTGTATGCAAGTTCTCTCAGCTCATATTATTGTTATGGGCAAATGTCTTGTCTTATTTACCGATCGGTTTAAGAGGCTTAGAATTACACTGAACATTGGAGCATGATTTTAGCTTTCATATGATGATTTTAGTATGAGATAGTACAGTACAAGCAAGGCAATATAATGATGAGAATAAATTTGATGTTTATTTGAATGTAATGTTGCATCAAACATACCTTTTTTTTTTAAAAAAATGTTGCAGTTCTCCTATTTTTATGTTTTTCTCCTGGTACGAATGCTTGCTGCGTGCCCGCTTTTAATCCCTGGGATCAATATTGTACTCTGCAACAAATTAGATACAGGATTTTTCCTCCTTTGTCAAGTTAACGCTAGCCACTAATCCTTGAGGCCACAGAAAAATTATATTTTCATAAAATTTGCTATCCTTACTGGTATTATTTATCCTCCTATGGGTGCAATATCAACAAATGGCCTTCTCCCTATTTCTAGTGTTCAGGAGACATTCACATAGGGTTTCATAGATTCTTCTGGACTTTGTTTCCTTCCCCTTCAAATAATTAACATTCTTCTTTCTTCTACTTCATCAAATTACTTGCCCCACCTTCACCACCATGGTTGGCCAGCTGCTGCTTAGAAGATGATACCCAGAGGCCAAATATGCCAGGCTGATCCTAAATTGTACAAGTAATTTAACTCCAAAGAGTTGAAACATGCTAAACTGCACTCACAGCAAAACTGCTATACTGCTATAGAGAAAGCATGACAGAAATAGCTAAAGATGATTGTAAGATGCCTTAGAAATGGACTGGGGATGAGATGAAGTCAATATCAAAAGCAAAAAAAGAAGTGGTCAGGACATGTTTATGCTAAAGCGAGTAGGGAAAGGCCCTCTATCCTGAAGCTAGTCCTTCCCTGAATTCATTGGGTAGACCACACATCTTATCTTCTCTCAATCCAGCTGCCATATCAGTATGCAATTATTATAAAAGCTAAAGCACCTGGTTAGAAAATTACCAGAATATTATCATACACTTTTACAAGACATGCATTTTTTAATAGAATAGAGGAATGGCAACTTGGTGACTGAGAATTGTGTGGGGGAGGGATTTCAATGCTGTTATTTACAGGTTTTATATTTTCCCATACATTGCTTTCCTGTTGGTTGTTGACCATGTAACTATTATTGAACATACATAGCTGTCATTTGGAGGGTTGCAAATATATGTAAATATCAATACGAAATACTAGCATTTTCATTTCATTTATTTTCATATAGAAAGAAAGTGGTGATTTTTTAAAATTACTGCATCATTAGTGATAAGTCAAAGAATGAAACTACCATATTTTTTGGAGTATAAGATGCACCCAGGTAGGT
>JAPKID020005758.1:0-10966 GCA_026931265.2 Tropidonophis doriae | reverse complement strand
CAGCATGATACCATGGTCGATGGTATCAAAAGCCGCTGAGAGGTCTAATAGGACCAGGACAGAGGAACAACCCCTGTCCCAAGCCCTCCAGAGATTATCAACCAATGTGATCAATGTCGTTTCCGTGCTGTACCCAGGCCTGAAACCCGACTGGTACGGATCAAGATAGACAGTTTCATCCAGGTACTTGGGAAGCTGTAGTGCCACTACACACTCAACAACCTTCGCCACAAAGCTTGATGATAGTTTGCCAAAAGCGCCAGGTCCAGGGAAGGCTTCTTGAGGAGGGGCCTCACCACCGCCTCTTTCAAAGAGGTAGGGAAGAAACCCTCTCTCAAAGAAGCATTGATAATACCTTGGAGCAAGCCTCATGTAACCTCCCAGGTGGCCAGCACAAACCAGGTGGGACACGGGTCCCATAAACATGTGGCAGGACATGTATGTGCTATTAAGCCACAGAGATATAACATAGATTAGATAAAGTGAATGAAAGGAGGATTCCAAGCTTGTGATCCTGGAAAAACTTAAATATACATGTTGATGTCTACCTAATATGGCCAGATCAAGACTTCATAGCTGTCCTGTTACAGATTTGAAACACACACAAGTACACAGTTGCTAAGCAATTTACTCCAGGCTGAGCAGCCAAGCAAAGGACATAAATCAGAGTAGTCAATATTCAGTCTGGAATTCATCCAAACAAGGTTCATCAGCCAGTCCAAGAGTCAGAGTTTTAGACTTCTTACACAAGCAGGAATCAAATGACAAATAAATCAAATAATTATTTCCAACAAGGAAATGAGGGTCATTGTGGATCTTCAACGTATTTTAATAATACTTATTTATTATGCACTTTAAGTAAGGTGTAGTATAAAATGAAATTTAAAAAACACCATAAGCACAATCAATTCAAATCAATCCAGTTATATTTGCTCAGAAATCAGTAAAGAACCATTAACACTAAAACAATCAACAAAACAGTACCTTTAAAATGGTGCCTGTGTGTATCTACACTGATAACAGTTTAAATCAGGTTAACCTGGAAATGACAGATAAATACGATGAAAGAACCAGACTTATACTTACATAATACTAAAAAAAAAAAAAAATTACCTTATTTTTAGGAGTATAAGAGGCACTTTTACCCCCCCAAAAAAGGGTGAAAATTTGGGTGCATCTTATACACCAAATGTAGTCCCGCCTATCCACTGCCCCCACCCTTTGGCCTCTGCCGCCCAGCAAATTGCCTCCTTGCAGCAAACAGCAAACAGTGTGTTTCACCTTCAGCACAGCTTGATTAGCACAAGCAGCTGATTGTCGGTTGGATCGGCCTCCTGACCATCAGCTGTTTCAGGCTGCAGGGATTGCCATTGCATATTGCCGCTTCCACGTCCCCATTTCCAGCCTCTACATACCCCATTTTCTGCCCATTCTGATTCCCACCACCCGCAACAGGCCGAAAATGGCGCGCACAGAGGCCGAAAATGGGCACGCAGAGGCTGAAAATGGGTGTATGGAGGCATCAATAGGCTATGGCAATCCCTGCAGCCTGAAACAGCTGATCATCAGGAGGCTGATCTAACCAACAATCAGCTGCTTGAGCTAATAAAGCTGTGCTGAAATACGTTGTTTGATGCAAGGAGGCAAATTGCAGGGAGGCAGAGGTAGATTTTTTTCCCCCTTGTGCTAATCAGGCTAAACTGAAACTGAAATAGGCTGCTTGATGTTTGCTGCAAGAAGGCAAATTGCTGGGATGCAGAGGTAATTTCCCCCCCCTTGTTTTCCTCCCCAAAAGCTAGGTAAGTCTTATACTTCAGAGCATCTGTCACGTATATGAAAAACATGGTAAATTGTTTTAAAAGGCCATCTAAGTTCTATAAAGCTGACAGGAGGCAGTCATCTGATTCCTGAGTCATGGGATCAGTTCCCAAAAGGTCTGCAGAAGGAGATCCTGAACTGAGGAACCAAAAGAAGGCTTTTGTCAGAGGAATAAAATGAACAGGATTGTAGAGAAATAAGAACTGACAACTACTACAGAGTTTGTGCCAAAAGACTTTAAACCCAAGCATCGATAGTTTAAATTGTGTGTCAGGTTGAACAGGGTACTGAGCAGTAAGATTGGAATGGCGTTATTCATACCTACAGACAAGTACCATTCATCAAAAGTGGTAATGCCTATTATGTGGCAGTGAAGAAGGAAAAATGGCTTATTTTATATATTTAAGTGCCATCTAGTGGAGTTCCATTGAATGGTGAAGGCAATGGCTCAGTAGGATAATAGTGAGGACCTATTATTTAAAAGGAATTTGAAAGGTATTTTGACTAAAATTGCTTCCCCTTTGTAGGAAAGCGTGACAATAAGAGATCCTACCTTGAACAGATCCATATCCATATTTGTCTTCATTCATGAGATCTCTGTCATTTGAGGCCCAGAGTGGATCAGCAGTGTGTAGCCTGGCAAATGTCTTCTTAGACAGGCTTTTATATGTTCTCAATGCAACAAGAGAAACATTACCAATCGCTCTTTAAGTTGTTGGTGTAGTTCAGGGGTTACTGTCGGCACCACAATTAATAGGGCTTTCAGTTTAGACAAGTAGAGGAAAAAGGATGCCGCACTAGCAGAGGACTCTATGGTGGGAGAACCAGACTTTCCATCAGCAGAAGAAAAAGAACGTCACACTAGGAGGAAACTCTATGATGGGGGAACTTCCAGTGGGCTCCAGAATTGAACAGGGGGCTGCAGTTTAGGACCTTTGTGGCTCATTGAGTGTTTAAGGTTGCCGACCCCTAGTGTAGGTATTGTCCAAATAGAGGGTTTAACCACCTTTCAAGCAGTGTGACTGATGAATTGTAGATATGAAAGTGTTCTATCCTACATCACCTTCTGCCCCTCCTCTGCCCATCTAAGTTGCCAGTTAGTAAGTATGGAGGAAGGACGAGCAAGTGCTATTCTCTGCAGCAGGATCTGAAATGGGTACGGTTTAGAGGACACTAAGGAATTTAAAATGGGTTGAACCTAAAAACTCGGAAATGAATAAGACCTTTATATTGTACTTTATCTGCGGGATCGCATCCTGCCCCATACATCCCTTCTGCCGATTCGCTCCCACAGAGAGGGACTTCTTCGGGTGCCATCCACTAGGCAATGCCAGCGGGCGGGGCCCAGGAGAAGGGCCTTCTCTGTGATGGGCCCAACCCTCTGGAATGACCTACCCCCGAAATCAGAACAACGACGGACCTCTGCTCCTTCCGCCAGAAGTTAAAAACTCACTTTTTCCATCAGGCCGGCCTGGCCTAACTTTTTATACCTAGCCGCAGAAAGAAATTGTTTTAATTAGAATTTTAAGGGTAATTACAAAGGTTTCAGGGGTTTTAGCATTGATTTTAGCACAGGGATAATTTAATTTGGTTTTAATATTTGTATTTTGTATATTGTCGTATTTATTAGATTTTAATTTCCTGTGCACCGCCCCGAGTCCCCATGGGGGAGAGGGGGTGGTCTATAAATTTAATTTAAAAAAATATCCCAAAAATACAAACCAGCTGACCATTAATTTTTGCTCCCATCACTTGGTGAGCTGTATGCATTTCCTTGTCTCAAATTATTTCTTGAATGCAGAATTCCAGACTAAACCATACTAATGCAGTGAACATTTTACTTGCCTATGCTTATTGTTAGAAAGCTACAATACTCTAGTCATGATTTATCTTACTTTACTTAATGATCCGCTGTTTTGCAGTTGTATATTAGGGTCATGTTAATATATTTTGTGCTCTTTTCTTCATGGTGTGTGTGTGTGTGTGTGTGTGCGCACACGCACACATGCACACACACTTGTAAGAAATCCCAAGCAAGGGAAAAAGGATTCATTTTTAAAATGTTCATAGTGCAATATAAATTGTACATGCAATTAATTACCTATGCTGGTAATTATATTTTTCTGGAGATACCACAGAATATCAAACCAGAAATTATTCTAATTAAAGTCTACCCCTAAAAATATTTTTGGGATACAATCAACAATTTTGTATATACTGGTAATTAAGGAAAGATTTTAATGTTAAGTTTTTTCAGAGTACATTGTTCTCAACGTCTCCTTCATTTTCAGGCTGCTAACCTAAAAAGGGGAAACAAGGTTTCCTTAACTAACTATAAATTGGCTATGGTGCTTGTGTGCCATGGTAGCAGAAAGGGGTGATCCTTAGCATAAAAGCATATTTGAAAGTAAGACAGACAGTTTAAGAGGCAATCAGTCTGAGGTGATGAACTTGGTGATGGAACAAAGAGGCTGGAAGAAGATAGTAAGGAAGGAGTAGTTTTGTGTTGGATCTTTTGGCTGCATGCAAGAAAATGTGTTTGCACTCATTAATATTTAGTTTCAGAGTCCTTTGATACTTCAGGTTATTATTCCCCACACTATTAATTAAAATGTTCTTTCAACTGGTAAAAAATCATAGTCATGCTGTGCATATGCCAGTTTCTAACATATACTATAATAAATTATTCATAATTCATTCTTCATATTCACAGCCGTTAAAGGAAAGATACACAATAGCTTTTCTTTTACTGATACATTCCATGTAGGAAATGGATTTGTAGATCAATAGATTTGTGATATTTTGATACATTTGCAGTACACATTTATACGTATGGATACTATTTTTAATAATTAAAGCAAGGGTAAAATGCTAATTTATAATGAGGAAAAAGTAAGATAGATATATTTTACACCATGCCGCACTACAACATTTCCAAGCTATACTATAACATTGTAATTTTACTTAACCTAGGGTGAAGAAAAATAAAATAAAATAAAATAAGAACTAATTTAATTAAATAAGCCAATTGAAGTACAGCCAATGGATATAGCACGATAAAATGGCAGACTTCTGACATTCATCGTTCCCCTTTTATCTTTCATTGTTTAAACAGGTAATCAATAAGTGACTTGTTCAATTAAGAATACATTGGCTGGGTTTATGCAAAGCTATAATGTAGTTTAATTTCAGCTTAGAATAATTTCACTTCATTTTCATTTTATTAGACTTGTTAACTGCCCCCTCTCCCCGAAGGGACTCGGGGAGGTGCACAGGAAATTTAAAAATGTATACATATAACAATAATAAATAATTAAAACTATATTAAACACTAACACCCTGTGCTAAAGTATACCCCTTTAAAACTATACCCCTAAAACCCAATTATCTAATTTCTCTACTAACTAAGGCTAAATATAGTGGGTTAGGCCAGACCGGCCTGCTGGAAGAGATAGGTCTTCAATTGCTTGCGGAAGGAGCGGAGGTCCGTAATAGATCTAAGTTCGGGGGGTAGGTCATTCCAGAGGATAGGGCCTGCCACAGAGAAGGCCCTTCCCCTGGGCATTGCCCGCTGACATTGTCTAGTGGACGGCACCCGGAGAAGTCCCTCTCTGTGGGAGCGAAGTGGCCGAAGGGATGTGTGGGGCAGGATACGATTCCGCAGATAACTAGGTCCCGTGCCATGGAGCGCTTTAAAGATGATAATCAACACCTTGAAGCACACCCGAAATGCCACAGGCAGCCAGTGCAGCTCGCGCAGGAGCGGTGTTACGTGGGAATACCTAGAGGTACCCAAAATTACCTGGATTAGCTGTAGTCTTCGGGTGCACCTCAAGGGGAGCCCCATGTAGAGAGCGTTGCAGTAGTCAAGATGGGATGTCACGAGTGCGTGAGTGACTGTGCGAAGGGTGTCCCGGTCCAATAGGGGATGCAACTGGCGTACCAGGCGAACCTGGTAAAATGCCCCCCTAGCCACGGCTGTCACCTGATCTTCCATAGACAGCCGGGCATCTAGGAGGACGCCCAAGTTGCGTACCCGATCCATGGGGGCTAGATGTTCGCCCCCTATGGCCAGTGATGGAGATAACTGGTTGAACCGGGGTGCCGGGAACCACAGCCACTCGGTCTTGGACGGGTTGAGCCTGAGTCTGTTACCTCCCATCCAGGGAGGTAACTTATTTATTTATTTATTTATTTATTTAGAATAAATAAAGCAATGATTAGTAGTTTGATATTGAAGAATAAGGAGAAATCTATCTCAACATTAATTGTGATAATAACATCTGTCTACAGTACATATGAAAACAGAATAACAGAACAACAGAATTGGACAGGACCTTAGAGGTCTTCCGTTCGGGCAGGAAATCTTATTATACCATTTCATACAAAAAAGTTACAATGATGATGGAGGACGATGGCTGATTTTTCCAGAGAAACATAGTTGTGAGCTAGCAATAGAGTTCTCCTCCATAAATTTAATTACTTTTTTTAAAGTCATCTGAGCTGTCAGTTATTGCCAGATCTTGCAGCACCGAATTCACAAACTTATTAATAGAGGGAAAATAATATATAGCCTGAGCTTAGGAACTTTCTGATCATATTACCAAGTGCTTTGCCATCTGACATCTACGGCAGTTCAATTTGGAACTAAGGCTCATGGTTAACCGTCTTCTAAACTATTTTGGAATTGATGTTTTTTTTTTAAATAACATTGGGTTTTTTTCTTATTTTTTCAGTGACCCATATAATCACAGAATGGACAGTATTTGTTTTAATGTACATAGTTCAGAACAGTTCATCTGCAGTTTTTAAGTGTGTGCACTCAGATAAATAATATATACATATACACACACATATAAATATGTGGGCATAATGAATATATTTTAAAATTATGTATATTAGGCAACCTTGTCAAAAATATACATGGGAATGTTCAGCCGGTTAAGGGTTTCATCCCTTTCTTTTGGACCTCTTAGAACAGGGGTGTCAAACTTGATTTCATTGAGGCCTGCACCAGGGTTGTGCTTAGCCTCGGGGAGTGGGGAAGGTGGGCATTGTAGATGTGGCCAACTCAACATCACTTCTGTCGGGGGCACCTGTGGTGACCCTGGTGGGGATCCACTTTTGCTAGTAGTTTGTTTTGCTAGCACTCTGCCAATCAAAACGGAGCTCGGAGGGACCCACGCAACCCCTCCCCCCCAAGCTCCATTTTCAGCTGTGACAGCCTCCTGCAGCACTCTGCCAGCAAAAAGCATCCAGCTTGCAGGCCTTGAGTTTGACACCGCTGTCTTAGAAGAATCCAGCTGCAGGTGGCAGAGGTCTTTTTAATTATATTAAATATTAGCTAATGTCTTGGACGTTTTTTCCCCAGTGGCACCATCTCCTTTTTAAATAAAACTCTAACAGTCTGCACAATAACTGCATGCAACTGTAAGCCCCCAAAATATTGCTTGTCTTCAGATCAAACTATGATAGAGACGTTGTCACTGCTGTGAAACTATTGAAGAGTGGTGAAATTACAAGACTGATGGGGTGCCCTCTTTAAGCATGAATCCGGCTTTTAGTTAGGCTTTCTTCCTTTTATTGTAATTTTAGTACAATGACAATAAAGATTATTATTATTACTGTCATAAAGCGGAAGTATGACACTGCCTGGGCATCACAACTGTGAGAAATTCTCCAGTTCTCTACTTTTAAATTTGGCCAAAAGTCACTTCTGCATACAAAGACACATGGATATTATTGTTAGAACAGGAACCAAGTCACAGCTGTTTAGTTTAAAAAGGAGGATCAGTAAATTATTTTGAGGTTTTGAGACCCACAGAATTCTGTTCTGCATTTGGAAAGGATTTTTCAGGGAGTCGAAGGACTTTTCAGTAAGCTATCAATCTTTATGATGATTGGATAAAGTATGCTTATGTTTTTATAGACTAAGATGAGGGGTGCGAGTTGCTAACATGGCATGTTGAACAAGCTCACATCACGTGCCAGACTTAAATAAACTATAATTAGCTGAATTCATACAACAACAAAAAGCAATATGCCCTGGTTTGTAAACCATAATGACTAAATTCACACATTATGCTAAGCAAAAACAAAACAGTCCTTATTATTTTTTCGGGTTACAATGAAGCCAGCCATTGTGTCTCATATGTTACATGAACCTGAAACTCAATTCATACTGTTAATTGCTATTAAACAATACAGAGTAGCAAAAGAGGGGGGAAATCAGAAGTCAACAGAACATCTAACTCCATAGTGCATTTAAATTTAACAATTTTAATTTAGAACTTCCTGGGATGTCATCTTCCTTAGCTGATAGATTATCACCAGAGGTGGGTTCCTACGGATTCGCATCAGTTCGGTGGAACCGGTAATGGAAATGGCGACTGGGTTTCTGAACTGGTAGGGATGGCATGCTCGCCATGTTCCCGAACTGGTTCCCCAGTAACCGCAACATCTTTTTTTGACCTTTTTAAATGTTCTGCACATGCACAGACCTAATTGTAGGTAACTGTGCCCACGTGCGGAGCGTGCATCAGGCTTACGCACAAAATTGCGCATGCACCGAACCGGCAGTAATGCCACCAGAAACCCACCCCTAATTATCACCTATGTCTGGAAGAGTTTTCAGTAACAGAGTCCCAGCTTAAACCCCAAATATCTCCACTTAAATAGATCTAGTATTAGATAAAGGGAAGAACCCAACTAAATAGGTTCCTATATTGGCTGGGCTTTTGTCAACTTCCTATACATTTATCATATAAAAAGAGAAACTATGTCTCTACAAATTAGAGCCAAATAGCACAAGTAAATTGGCACATACAAAATGTGGTTTGATTGATTCTGTGCAAAAACCTAGCTGTGGTTGAGGAAGCTGTGTGATTGTTTAGTCATTGTACAATGTCACAATCCTCAACCGCATTTAGTACTTCACCATTCCAGCAGCTCCATATATGTGAAATGTGCGCCTGGTGCAACTTGAAGATAATCACATTAGCATTTTGACCAATGATGAAGTTTGGAGCATAAGATCCAGGTCTCAATCTACTCTGAATTACTTAAGGAGAGAAATTGTAGAAAACGTCTCAGATATAAAAATAAGTGAAAAGATTTACTTAATCATCTTACTTATTTATTTATTCATTGATCAATTCATTCATTCATTCATTCATTCATTCATTCATTCATTCATTCATTCATTCATTCATTCATTCATTTATATTTCCTATTTCATAACTGCCCATCTCCTTTAGTGATTGTGTTCAGCCTCCTTCTTCTAGTATCCCTCTGAAAAATCCATAGGCCTGAATCTGTGTTAATCCCATAAACTGACATTCAGGAGGTGTGTTTCTTTTGAATCTATAATTGTTCAAGTGGCATTTAATCATTGGAAAAGGGGGGAAGTGAAATTTGGTTCATCTTTGTATGCACTGATTTACACCTATCTTTCTCTCTGTGTGTCTCTCTCTGTCTTTTAAATGAAAATGGACTGAAATTCTGATTTTAGATGCATGAAAAATTGAGGAGATGCTGTTTTTAAGCCTTTAGATATTTATTTCTGAGTGGTTGCATTCTGAAATGCCATACATTTCCATGAATGCCATCTGGAATGCCTACCCTGAGTAGAAACACAGATTATAAATGAAATAAATAATTTGTTAATGTTTCTAGATGGAGATGGGTGGCAAGCAAGTCAATCAGTCAATCAATTGCTAGAGCCAAGAAACTGAAAAGCTTATAAGTGGTAACCAAAACAATATAATACACTTATCTTAATAGATATCAAGAGTTTTTAAATTACCTGCATTCCTATCTAGATTTCCTCCAGGTGTAACCTCCAGGTGTTCCCCGACCCATCCCAGTAGATAAGGGACAGGAGGTTCATCCAGCTAAAATTAATTCTGGAAGCTGCAATCATGTTGAAATTATGGAACTCTCATGAATCAATAGGCTATAAAGATTAAAAGGGTTCCAGTTTCATTTGATTTTACAATTTCAGTGTTCTAGAACCATTTCTCTGTGCTTATAAATTGTAGAACAATATATACATATAAATATTAAATCAGACTTTGACTCAATGTTAGAGTGAACTCCATAGTGCCAAGTTCCAAATATTATTTATCCTCAAGCATCTAAGTTTCATCCATAACTTCTTTGGTTTTTCGAGAAGATAAGATAGTATCTCCCCACCCCACCCCACCCCAATCCATGTATTTATGTTTTTCTTCTCTCTACTCTTGGCAAGATGTAATTGCCCGATTTTTGGAGCAGAATTATAAAAGGGTTTGATTGTATGATTCCCAAGTCTCCTCTTAAGAGAAGACACAGAAGATAGTTGACATGAGAAGGCGCCTCTTTGGCGTATCCTCTGGGGACTCCAATGTAGACGATGTCTGTGAGAATTAGAACTCAAGCCAGTTGTGAAAGAAAGAGGTCACTGAATTTTGCACCAAAGGCAGAGGAGTCTGGGAACAGTTGGAGGAAAAGTAGAACTCAAATGTTGAAGCTGAGGAGCTGGCCAAGAGGAGGAAAGAGACAGCAGAGGGGGAGGAAATACAGGGGTGGGGGACGACGACATGGGAACCAGACAGACTTCTCCTGTCATCTAAAATATTGGCCCTAAGATGAATATGTCCAAAGAGAGAGGGTGTTCCACAGTCTGAGTATAATCAGAAACACAAAGTTCCTTCTGACAAATTCTTCTACTTCAGAGCAATCATTGGCAAGATGCACTAAAGCCGTAATAAAGTTTGTTTGGTTGTGTGGCTTAGCCTGAAGTGCAAATTCATTCCTTGCGATTCACAAACCATACAATAATTGATGGTTTATTATGTGTTCAAAACACGGTGTTCCAAATCAACAGTGGCTTAATATAATTGTGGATCCGACATATAAACCATGGCTTGCAGAAATGCAAAGGGGCTACCCTGTTTCCCTGAAAATAAGACCTCCTCGGATAATAAGACCAATTGGACTTTTGAGCGCATGAGCTAAAATAATAATAATCCAGCTCTCCCCTGAAAATAAGCCCTCCCCAAAAATATTGCAACACAGCAGCAGCCATGAAGTGGCCACACTCGCTGACTCCTGCACCTCAAAAATAATAAGACCTCCTCGAAAATAAGCCTAAATGCTTATGGGGGGG
>JAPKID020005757.1:0-10967 GCA_026931265.2 Tropidonophis doriae | reverse complement strand
AAGACCCGAATAAACCAAAACCTGCATATATATATATATGTGTGTGTGTGTGTGTGTGTGTGTGTGTGTGTTTTGTAGTTCTGTGCAGCATTTCCTCATATCTCAGCCTAGTATCATACTTAATCCTGCATTTCAAGAGCCAGAATTGACTACATTTGGGAACATCCCTGCAATTATACAACTTACCCCCTGGATTCACTTTCATTATTCCTGTGAAATTGACTAAAATTACAATTTAAGTAGATTTTCTTCCACTTAAATTCTCTCAATTCTTAACTAGTAAATATGTTTAAAATTGTACCAAATAAACCACAATAAAACTTTATATACTCTCTTAAAAATATATATCGGAACTGCTTTTGTTCAAAGCAAAGGTTCAGGAGCTAATAGGTGAATTAAAGTTCCTCATCTCAAACCATATACTGATATTTTCCAATAAGAGTTGTTTTTTCCTTTAAATGCTTCTCAATGTCCTGATATTATAATTTATTTGAGGCATTTTCTTTCATCTCAGTTATCAACTAAACATTCAAAAACCAAATAAAGTCTTTGCTAAGAACAGCCACTATACTCTCAAAATTCCCAGTTTCTGCTGTTTTTGTTCAATGAATAAAAATGTTTTATTTACATATCGTATAATATCCTGAACTCTTTTGGACTACAAACAAAAGAGATCAGCAGCGCATGAATCTTTGTTACAACACTAATGATCTCAAAATGAGATTTCCACATGTAAATTATTAAGCTCTACAATGCCTAGAAGCAGGAAAGGGAAAGGAGTCATATTATGGTATGTAATGGCATGTTAGTTAAGATTCTTTGCCTTGATATTGTGTCTCAGACATAAAAATATACTTTATGCAGCAGGCTATAGAATCTGGGCAACTCAAACAAGTACAGCCAGGGAGTGAGGAAACACATACACTTCCTTTTTTTCCTTCATAAGTATGCTTTAAAATAATAAAATTTCATGCAGTCATTAGTAAACGCATCACCATGCAATAAAAGCAGAGAGTTATTTCTAATAGCAAACCGAAATAAGTAAGCCTGAATGTAAATGCAGCGTGTCATTTCCAAAAACATGCCCACCTTGTGACTGAAAGGTCTATTTGCACATTTTGCACAAGGGACTGAATTGTTAGTTGTATGTGGAAACAAAGAAAGGATTCCCTTTTGTAAGAGTGGCATACAATTTGTATAGATGCCTATTTATAACCAGAAAAATCTCACCTTTTTTTTCCCTGGCAATTTGCCTTACCCCTTCTCTGAACTCAGATAATACATGAAGATACGGCATTACTGTAGATTCAAGCTGCAGCATAAAAAAAGGCACTTTAAATACCATTTCGTACCTAAAGTACTTTTACCCATTTTCTTCCAAACTAGGTAGATTTCTAAAACCATCATCTGAGTGAGGTGAATGAGTGAAACAAAGGAGCTCTTATAATACCTGAGTTTTATAAAGGTAGTGCTTGACTTAATGACCACAACTGAGACCAAAATTTCTGTTGCTAAGCAGGACAGTTGTGAATTTTGCCTAATTTTACAACTTTTGCCACAGTTGTTAAGTGAACAACTGCAGTTGTTGAGTTAGTAACAAGACTCTTAAGTGAATCTGATTTCCCCATTGACTTTGTCAGAAAAGAGCAAATGTGATCACATGACTGCAGGACACTGCAACGTCATAAATATGAATCCGTTGCCAATTATCTGAATTTTGATCATTTGACCACAGGAATGCTGCAATGGTTGCAATTTTGGAAAACTGTCACAAGTCTCTTTTTTCAGTGCCATTGTAAGTTCAAAGGGTCACTAAATGAATGATTGTAAATCAAGGACTATCTGTTGTGCAGATAGATAACATAATCCAAGGCATTCAGGCGTGAAGATTGGATACCTTTTAAAAATTACTTTCTTTGTTTTAGAAAAGACAAAATATATGTGACAGAGCACGGTCCAAAAGAAGAAATCCACTGTGTCCCTCCCTCATTTCAAGCAACGGGTCTTATCTGTCGATAACACCAGATATCCTGTGATTGTTGGAAATGGAGAAAGCAGGATACCTTTTTCTGATGTGAGAATGCTCCCCTAGTGTATCTAAACAAAGCATTTGCATTATTGCCATATTCTGGCTAAACTAATGCAAGTCTCTTGTGTCTAAATACTTGGAATAAAATTGTTTATTTGAACAAGGCTCTTACATGAACAAAAGCAGCTTTCTCATGATCCCACTATTCACAATACTAGTATCAGTCGGATGTTACATTGATGAACAAAAGATAGTCATACTGCCGTGAATTGACATTTCAATATTCACTAATTTATTCTGTGACAATTATATACAGGATACAATAGGTTTACATTGGTCTTATTGAAGCACATACCCAGGAATTTCAATTTGTACAATTTGATTCTTCTTCTTTTTGCTAGATCTAGTGCCATTTTCTGCACACAGCTGCCTTTTTTAGGGTTAATTCATATACTGTGATCAAATTATTTCTCTTTGTACTGCTAAAACTCATAGGTTTGTCTGAGTAAAAGCTTTAACTGCATGAAATGGTGCATTGTAGGGTAACAATTTGTGAACCCAGGTACTACAAATGGGCTTATAGAATACATCCAAAATCCAGGATCCATAATTTCCATGGAATTGAAATTTACCAAATTTTATAAAACATTTTATGACATAATACAAAGTGTTATAAAATATTTCCTGTCAATGTTTGGCTGCTATATAGTTCAACATGGACTATTCTCAAGGCAGAAATCTCTGAAAGTACCCCAACTTTTCCAGTTAAGGCAGTATGTTAGAAACTCTGCCATTGTTGAAGGCACTGAGGAATCTGGTAAGGAAACATCCCTGAAACAATGAGCCAATGGGTCACAGGCTGCTTAATTGCTACCTAAAATGTGGAATAATGTGTAACTAGTAAAAAGCACTGTGACTTTAACAAATTGCTCGATCTTTAAACAGAATACATCATCTTCCTAAACAAGTTAGAAAACATATTCTGCCAATCTTAACCTAGAACAAAATATGGTGAATTTCACATTCTACCATTATATCTGATTTGTTTTATATTATCACTATGAATGCACTGACTCATTCCTACTATTACTACCACCACCACCACGGCTGTGTTTCTTGAAAGCTCACTTCAACGTCTAGTCCAATCTTTAAAACCATGAATAGCTATAAAATCAGCAAAATATGCTTTCACTTACATTTAACGCATGACCATTTCTTCCAGCTGGGAAACCAATTCCCTCCTCACTTTCTATTGCGCCAAAGATCTATGCAAAAGTAATATATATAAACCTTACTAGCAGGTAGTTTTTAACTGTCAGAAATTTCAATCAAAAATAATCTGAATGCAATTTGAGTTAGCATGCCTGGTTTCATATTCCACACATACAGTGGAACAATAATATAAATTCCTATAGATAGTTATCAACTATTTGGTACAGTGAGCTGGCATTGTCTTTATTTCTTCCCTCCTCTATAGACTTTTCCCAAGAAAATCTTCTGCAGAAGACTGGATATCCTTTCTCCAGTAGGAACTTCTCCAAGAAATCGTTCTACAGCACTTTTGGGCATGATGCAAATTCTAATTGCTACTGAAATAGTATTGCCTAATGTTTGTCAAGGTTAATGCATTAATTACATATGTATTTAACCGTATTACTGAATTAATAAAATATAGACTGCTCCAAGTCAGTTTTTGGTTACAACATCATAAAATATTTGGTAAGTTAAGTATGGAAAGTAAGCAAGCAACCAGTACTAATGAACCTTAAGGCATTTATAATTTCTAGAAAGCAAACTTTTTTAGTCATTCAAACCTCAAACCTCATACATATTTCATTTCATATAAGTAATTGCCAATTGTATTCTAAACCACAACGAATCTAATCAAATCACATTAAAAGTTCTAATCCAAATCATAAAAAACTAGCCACTAACATACATCCTTAATAAACAATACATGTCCAAATTTGAAAGCTTTCTTCAAAATCCCCTACCTTGAATATGTGGGTCAGATAAATGCTTATATTTTCTAGCAACGTTCTATTTGGCTTCTGTCGGGCACTCTTCTTTGCTGCAATGTAGGAATTACATTGACTGACCAAGGATCGCAGCTCTTCCAAGACTGTACGTGTATCAATGTTATCACACAATGCTTCATGGACAGCTTCTTTCTTATCATAAAAACTAGGCAAGAAAAGAAATTAAGACAAAAAATTCACCCTTAAACCATTTTAATGAAAAGATTTTGGTACTAATTTAAGAAAAATCAGTTTAGCCTAAAGAATTTCTCTCAACTGGATGAATATGTATTCAATTGGCAAACATTGAATGTTATACACTGTTAAAAATAGCTAATTTCTTTTGTATATCAACAAGATCTGATCAAGGAAGAGATCCTGAGTCTGTATGGATAAGTCAATAATATCAACTTAGTTTGAAGCAACTGTGAAAAAGCTAAATTCCATGTAAAGGATCATTAGAAAAGGGAGATAAATAAAACTGCCAATACTGTTATGTCTTATTAAAATGTATTTTGTAATCATTTCTAAAATATTGTCACTGACTGTACTGATTGCAAAAATCTCAAAAGGGACACTATAAAACTGGAGAATGCAGAAAGAAGAAACTAGTATTATCAAGAAGCTGAGCAGCTGCTCAATGTGGAAATGTTAAAATATATGAGCCTATTTACTTAAAAAAATGTGATGATGTGAAATGGAGGCATGTAGAATTACATGTGAGTGGAGATAATTTACAGAAAGGAAATCTTATTTTCTCATACCTAGTATTTAGACTAATCCAATACAAATAAATGGAAGATTTACTTAACAAACACAAAAATATTTCTTCAAATGCATATCTTAAGTTTGGGATTAACTTCCTTATATTACGCTGATTATTATCAACCTAGATTACTTGAAAGAGCAATAAATTATATAATATCTACATTCTGCCTTTAGAATCAAAGATAGCATTCAATACTACTTTTATGAAATAACATGGAGGAAGTTATTACCCCCATGCCCTTCTTAAACATGAGATCCTCATAGATATCTAATTGGCTACTGAAAAAACTGGAAGCCTGACTAGGCAGGCCTTTATCTTCTCCAGCAATACTTTGTGGTTCTCGGTATTTGCTTGTTAGGGTCAAAGATAGTCAGTCTGGTGCAGTGCTTAAGGCATCTGGATAGAAACCAGGAGACACAAAGCAGCTGGGTGATCTTGGGCCAGTCACTATCAGCCCTAGGAAGGAGGCAAATGGCAAACCATTTCCATAAAATCTTGCCAAAGAAACTGCAGGGAGTGGTCGCCAAAAGTCAACACTGACTTTAAGGTATTTTTTAAAGGGGGAGGGGAGGAGAGGGGAAGAGAGAGAGAGAGAAAAAAAGAGTCCATAGGGCTGACATTGAAAACCCTATCACACATACCCAACTATGTTTAAACCTTAGATACATTAGGTGAGGCAAATCATTTGCAACAGTTCTACAGCAAGCTTGAAAGTTTCAGACGTAAGTACAACGTTTCTATACGATATTGGGCAAGCCAAAGTTACGGTATACAATGCAGTTATGAACAAATCTTCTGGGTTGGAGGTTGCACGGGGCATGGGTAGTGATACTGGAACATCACTGAAACAATCTCTTCAGAGTTTTTTTCCCCCCTTTGAAGTGAAAGAATAATTTTTAAGGGACAACCAGAGCTCCCCTCCAACCCTGCTTTCCCCCCTGAAAACTGGAATACTGTACAGGAGCAGCTTTTTGCCCTGGAATCCTGCACTTTGCATTCCTATGTGCTCCTGGTGGGTGTTTGGTATTCCAGTTCCATAGAATGAGAGGCCCTTGAAGGCAACAGCCAGAACTATGGATTCCATGAATAGTAAGACAGAGCTTGTGTTGTTTTACCAGAATCCTCAGGGGGGAAAAGATTTCCCACCTAGAATTAAAGCAACCGATATTATATGGAAATGCACTATGGTATAGTTACCATGCCTTATAATGCTAGCTTTTAGTAGTGATATATAGTTTTATCAGAATGTTATTTTTAGAATTTTGTTAGTCTATTGTAAAAATTAAAACATGACTGAAGATTTGTGCAAAATAACACTTTTACTTTACAATACAATAGCAGAGTTGGAAGAGACCTTGGAGGTCTTCTAGTCCAATCCCCTGCCTAGGCAGGAAACCCTATACCATTTCAGACAAATGGCTATCCAACATCTTCTTAAAGATTTGAAGTGTTGGGGCATTCACAACTTCTGGAGGCAAGCTGTTCCATTGATTAATTGTGTCAGGAAATTTCTCCTCAATTCTATGTTGCTTCTCTTCTTGATTAGTTTCCACCCATTCCTTCTTGTTCTACCCTCAGGTACCTTGGAGAATAGCTTGACTCCCTCTTCCTTGTGGAAACCCCTGAGATATTGGAACACTGCTATCTTGTCTCCCCTAGTCCTTCTTTCCATTAGACTAGACACACATAGTTCCTGCAACCGTTCTTCATATGTTTTAGCCTCCAGTCCCCTAATCATCTTTGTTGCTTTTCTGTGCACTCTTTCTAGAGTCTCCACATCTTTTCTACATCATGGCGACCAAAACTGAATGCAATATTACAAATGTGGCCTTACCAAGGCATTATAACATCTATTAAACAAAAGATGAATTTCTAACATCATGTTCAATTTGATACCTCACATATTTTGCATAAGATATTTCCATTAATTAAAGTTGCTATTTCCAATTACTCCCTTAAAGTCTCTCTTCTAAATACCTCTTTTATCTCTTTAAAAAAGAAAAGCCTGTGGAAGTGTTTTATATCCTTGGAAATAATAAACATGAAATCTAACTGCACCTATTTTCAATACCAAATAGGACATATTCTATGCTGGCATAATATTATTTTATTAAAATATTTTTCTTCCCAATCCTTTGTTTTATTTCTATATTATATAGTAATTATTTCAATCAGAATTATGCATTTATTTTGAATTACATAGATTATGAAAATGCACTTAAAACATGTTCACCTTCTTTCTTTCAGCCTATAATGTTTTATACATTTTTGCCCCTAGTTCCTTGCTAACCACCTATTAATTTTGAAATTAAATTGTTCACTGGGCTCTCGTTCTCCACATGAATTAGGCACCTGAGGTGGGTCTAGCTGGTATTTTATTCAGTGTTTAAGATCATGCTGTTATAATGATTACATATTTAATCACTGTGGCTTTCTTTCTTGATGTGCAGAGATTATTACAACTTTCATCTTATAGAATTAAATTTTACTTCAACAGGCTCTCTCATTTCCTGGCCATATTTTATGTGGCGAAAAGAGAGGAAACGGCTTTCATCACACAAAATGCTTCAAAGACTGGGAAATGTCATACATTTTAAACAGTTGCCACTGAACTTTTACAGGCCGACATTTTGAGAAAATTGAGACGGATGAGACCACTGAACTCATTTTTGGGAAAGTGGGAGGGGTCACGAAAGTATAATATTTGGAGGATTAGCAACATGGGCAGGAAAAAGTGTGAATTCTCTCTAGCAGTTGAGGTATGTTGAACTGAAACAGCTAGGTTGCCATTCAAATTATTTTCTGTCATTCAACTAAAGGGAAAGATGTTATATAGCTGCTCACATATTCTGAATTGTGTCGCTTGGGTTGGTGTGAGCCACAGTGGCACAGTGATTAGAGTGCAGTACCGCAGGCTACTTCTGCTGATCACTGGCTGCCAGCAGTTTGGCAGTTCAAATCTCACCAGACTCAAGGTCAACAGAGCCATCCATCCTTCTGAAGTGGGTAAAATGAGGACCCAGATTGTTGGGGGCAATAGTCTGACTCTGTAAATTGCTTAAAGAGGTCTGTTAAGCGGTATATAAGTCTAAGTGCTTGTGCTAGTGTGGCTGGGAAAGGCTGTTAACTACATTTTTGATGTGTGTGTGGGTGTGTTGGTTGGTCAACTTTTGGCCAAAAATAAGGAAGCAAAATTGTTTGCTTCATTTTCTGAAGAAAACACACACACACACACACCATCTCTCAACAGCTCACCCAGTTCTTCTTCCAGAGAGAAATTGTTTTCTGTTCGACTGGCCACCCACCCTTCCATGATTTCAGCAATTAGCATACCTTAGAGAAAGCTTACGTGTAAATCCCACCTGCAGCTTATGACAGCCGGCTTGGATTTAAAGCCTGAGTCTGTGTTTGTCACAGAGTAATTGAAAGCTCCAGATTCACAGCTGAGATTTCAGTTTTGCAGCTGGAGCCCTGTGATGGATTCGGCAGTATTTATAAAATAATGTAGACCTTACCATACTTGCTTCTTTTATTCCTGCTGAATTTATAACAATCTGTTGTATATTTCCGAGCGAGTATAGTTTTATCTCTTTACATGCATAGATAAAGGTTCTAGATGTGGTTAACTTAAGCCCACTATATGGATAATATAAATATTATATAGGTAACTTTCCATATAAGATTATGGGGAGGGGGGTGATGGGTGCATTTGGGATTTCAGACAGTCTCTTTCCCCCTCCAACCATGGATTGATGTTGGACTAGTTCCATTATCTCTCTTCTCTAAGTTCAGTGGGATAATTAAAATGGGTGGCCTAGAAAGATTGTTGAATCTAGTTGTATTTCAAATACTTGGAAAGGTGTGGAAATAGTTTCCCCAGTTTTCTATGTTTGGGACGAATAGAATAGAATAGAATAGAATAGAATAGAATTCTTTATTGGTCAAGTGTGATTGGACACAAACAGAAATTGTCTTTGGTGAATATGTTTTCAGTGTACATAAAAAGACAAGATACATTCATCAAGACTCATAAGGTACAACACTTAATGATAGTCATAGGGGTACAAATAAGCAATCAGTTTGTTTCATATTGTTTATATCAGCAATTTATCTTGTTAGAGTCAATGTCACACTCTTTGACTTGTCTTAAAGGCTGGCCTGTAGTGTACAAGTGAATTGCTGGAGCTGAAATGTCAAAGCACAGGTTGAAGAATATCCAACTCAAATCTGCACAGTATAAAGATTATTTAAAGAAAAAAACATTTAATCTGTAAACTCATCTCCTGATTATTTGTTTGGGTTGTAAGGGGGGATAATGTGGATTCCTACTTTTTGTCCAGGGGTTATATAATAGAATCTTAAAATAATCAATATGCCTCTGTTGCAAAGTTTCATTGTTGTTGTTTTTTTAGGTGACAACTGATATTTGAGATGGGTTGAATTCAACGTTTAATGTTGCAGGAACTGTGGAACTGCTAGGTAACTTTTCAGATACATATTAATTTGTGATAACTAAAGATGTGGACAATTATTTGAAGTGATATATTTCACACTTGTCCCATCCATTCTTTCTGAATTTGCCTTGTAACTTCTAACTGGAAGAGTATTAGAGATGTCTTCAGTAAAATAATAAATACCTCTTTAAGGGAAAGCAAGATGCTTCTGCAATTAGAGTCTGTAATCTGGAAAATTCAAGTAAAGCACCAAGAAACTATATTATGCTTTGCTTAAAACATTGTGGTGGCTATCAGTTCATTTGCAGATAAAATAAAATTGATGGTCTTTACTTTTATAGACCTACATGAATTAGATCCATTCTTCCCAACTTTGTCAAATTTAAGATGTGTGGACTTCAACTCCCAGAATTCCCTAGCTAGCATTTTTCAGTTGAAGTCAATAATCTTAAATGTAGCAAGGTTGGGAAACACTGGGTTAAGATAGAGTCTGTCTGACCTCTTTCTATTTGAATTTGCATGCTATTAAGATCATTTGAGAAGTTTTCACTTCCAACTAGTTCACCTACATTTTGTTTTAATGTTGCTCTTACCAGTTGTTTATTTGCTGAAAAAATTGAAAACTGGTGATATACTAAGTCAAATAAGCCCATAAGAATAATTTTGAAAGTCAGCTAAGAGATTGTATATCAACTTAACTTTGTGTCACAATAAGAGAACAAAGAATGAAATACCTGTGTCTCTTCCTACTTGGAAGTAAAATTAGGTGTTGATAGGAAATTTTAAAAGGACTTAATGAGTATAACTGTCCAAAAAGAAAAGAACAGAAAAAGTTCTATAATAGACAAAAGTAAAATCCATTTTCAGAAAAAAGGCCAGTCAGGGTCTCATGAAATGAGCACGAATAATGGCCTCAAGGTTATAGAAATCTTACTTTGCCTGTATGTAGATTTCTATTTATTGTAGAAAGAAGCAACTTGCAAGTAAATATCCATAAAGGAAGTTGAAATAGCATCAGTAGGCATCAAATAATTGCAGATAATTCATTGTGAGAACCAGTTTGATGTACTGGTTAAGCCATTAGCTAGAAGCAGGAGATCATGAGTTCCAGTCAAAGTTACTAGGTGACTTTGAACCTGCCCTTCTTTCTCAGATCTAGGAAGCCACCTCTGAAAATCTTGCCAAGAAAACTGCAAAGACTTATCCAAGCAATCAAACCTGACTTGAACCCCACATAAAATGAAAAATGGTTAAATTCTGTGGCAGACCAAAATCAAGATCTCCTGCTTTGAGGCCCTGGATCTGTGCTTCTGTTATGTATTAGACCTTTTTTTCCTTCTCGTTGTTTCTTTTTAACATTGCCTTTTGATAATTGAGATGGGAAAAAAATTCAAAATCATAGTAAATGTCTTTGGTCCTCTCTTCACAATTCCCTGCTTCTTCCTCCTCCTCCTCCTCCTTCTTCTCCTCCTCTAAAAACATTGCTGGAAATCTTTTATCTGGACGTGGTATTGTTCACAATCCATAATGAAAACAATTCAGTATTCAACATGTTCATTGCAACGTGAAGGAGAAATACAAAAATACGAACTAATAGTTTTATTCAAAGGAAAGGTCGGGCTTGGAGGTCACCTAGTCCAACTCCCTGCCTAGGCAGGAAGCCCTATACCATTTCAGACAAATGGCTATCCAACATC
>JAPKID020005756.1:0-10967 GCA_026931265.2 Tropidonophis doriae | reverse complement strand
CCTCCTCAAGGTGGGCCCTCGTTAAAGAGGAGGGCCAAACCTGCGAGAGGGGGGACTCTCGCAGTCTCATAAGGGTAGCCCTGGAGTAATTCATAGTAATACTCTAAAATTACAATTAATAAATAGATGGAAATAAATAAAAAGGGCACAGTTTGTTTCAAATATACATACAGGGGAATTCATCATCATGTAGGGGTAGCTAGCAATAAAATGATGCAATATAAACATAAAGTGCTAGAAGAGTAAACTTGAAAGCCATCATATATGAAAGATGTTTAAAATAAGAGATGTTAAAAACCGGCTTTCATCAGTAGTCCCAGTAGTCCCAGGTAAGGCAGTCAATTTAAAAAGGTGAAAATACAAAATCATGATCTTATAGTCAGTTGACTGCAGCCCTTTTCTGCAACGTCTCTACATCCAGATCTTCCATGCGGCCTTGGCCCATCCAGATCTTCCATGTGGCCCTGGTCTCCATTGTCCTCCTCATTCCGGCCACTCCAAACAACCCCACTCACCAAACCTCTTTCTGGGGCTGCCATGGGCTGCCGCATCGGCCTATGATCTTGCTGGGGACCTCCAAGTTGTTTCTAGGCCAGTCAAGATGTTTTTAGGCCTCCCAAGGCCCCAATAAGCCGATTGTAAAGACTTGCCGCGTTGCAGTACACTGGCTGACCCCGTCTGAATCACCGTCTCCTCGGCCTCGCAAAAATCCGGCCACCAGCCTCCGACTCAGCGTTTTTCAGCGTTTTTCCTTTGAAGGTCTTCTCCTCGCTGAGCCTCCCATATCTCTCCGAGGCTCAGCGCTTCTCCGGTGACCGTCCTGGCGCTTCTCCGCCGCTTCTCCGCCATCCAAGCCCTGCCTGCCACGCAGCGGTAGTCGGCGGTCGGAGGTCGGCGTCGGCATCAACAGTCATCGGTCGGCGTCGGCGTCAGTCGGCGTCGGAGTCCTTACCCTCCACCATTCTGTCCCCCGTAAACGCTAAGAGGCCCTCTTGGCCTCACGGGGGTCGTAGGGTGGGTAGGTCCCTGGGCCCGACCCATAAGGTCTAAATTTGGGTCGGGAAATCCCCCTTCATGAAGAATCAACCTCTGAGGCCCTCATGGAGCTCCAGGGTAAGCCGCCATCTTCGCTAAACTGTCTCATATTGTAAGCATGACTTGGTCTTTTTAAAAATGAGCTGAATACTTTGGGGCAGGGGATGGGGGATTCGAGGCATCAAATAGGACCTCTGCAAGGAAAGCTGTGCCCCATCCTGATGAGAAAATGCTTAGCTTTGATATTACCTTTGAACGACATTATGGAAAGTTAACGTTTGAAAAGCAGCAGGATGAGATAACATTCCTGGCATGTTCTTAGGGAGTGGGCTGATGAGCTGGCTTGTGTTCTTACAGATATTTTCAATCTTTTACTGCAGCTGACCGTGGTTTTATCATGTTTTAAGGCTGCCATTATTTTGTTATTGCCAAAAAAGGTCATCAATCACGGATCTTAATTATTACTTTTTAATTGCACTTATATCCATCATTATGAAATGTTTTGAAAGTCTGATAAAAGTCTTTTTTGTATCCAGCCTCCCTCAGCAATTGACTCACTTCAATTTGCTTATCATCCAAATCATTCCACTGAGGATGCTATTTCCTATGTTCTTCATCTGAGCTTGGCACACTTAGAGGAAAGAAATATTCATGTGTGAATACTATTTGTTGACTTTAATATGTTCATTCCTCAGTATTTAGTAAATAAACTGGGCCTTTTAGACTTCAATACTCTTTTGGGCAATTGGATTTTCAATTTTCTCACTGACAGGCCCCAGTACATGGGAGTTGGGGCTAATATTTTTACCACCATGTTCTTGAGCACAGGTTCTCCTCAGGGCTATGTCCTAAGTCTGCTGTTGTTCGCCTTGCTAACCCATGAATATTGTGAACGTTTTGCTACAAACCACATTGTGAAGTATGCAGATGGTACAACAGTTGTGGGTCTTATTCAGGATGATATTAAAGTAATTACTGGAAGGAAGGAGGTTTTAGTACTGGTGTAATAAAAACATGGTTTTAAATGCAGGAAAAATAAGAAATTATTACTTTCAGAAAAGACAAGCACAGCCATACACCTTAGTGCATTAATGTTGGTTAGTAGTATCAAGATTTTGGGAGTGCATCTGATGAGAAGATTAGCTTGGTCCTCAATCAGTGAGACACTGGGGAAGCGGGCACAGCAGTACCTGTATTTACTGTGACATATGAGAAGAACATATATTCCTCTCACTATCCTTACCACTTTCTATAGATAGATGACCGAAAGCAACTTGTTGCATTATGTTACTGTGTGGCTTGGAAGTATTACTGTTTTCGACAGGCAGGCTGTGCAGAGTACTAGAAAAGATTACTGGAAGTTCAATTTCTTCTATCCAGGACATAGCATATAAGTCTGCTTGACCAGGGTGTGCAGTATTGTCTGGGATACTACACATCCTACTCATGACTTAATTACCTTCCTGGAGAAAGCTTCACAGTATCTGAAGCAGAAACAACTAGATTCTGTAATAGCTTTATACCATATAATATCAACCTTAACTTGCAATAGCAATAGTAATAGACATATACCTTTTATAGTGCTTTACAGCCCTCTCTAAGTGATTTACAGAGTCAGCATGTTGCCCGCAACAATTTGGGTTCTCATTTTACCTACCTCAGAAGGATGGAAGGCTGAGTCAACCTTGAGTTTGGTAGGATTTGAATTGCCAAATTGCAGGCAGCTAGCAGAAGTAGCCTGCAGTACTGCACTCTAACCACTGCGCCACAGAGGTGCAAAACTTTTTTCTACTATGTATTCTAAATGGTATGTGATTATGTGATGTGTGTGTGTGTGTGTGTGTGTGTGTGTAAAGATGTACATACACATGCAAAGATATATAGATTGATAGATTGATAGATCCATAGACAGACAGACAGACAGACAGACAGACATCATAGGTATATTTATGTCTATCACTGGTGGTATTCTGCCAGTTCACGTCAACTGGTAGTGGCAGCAGTGCGAGGCTCTGCCCATCCACCAAGGTATCATCAGAGACCCTGAACATGTGCAAAAGATTCTGCGCATGCCTAGACCTGTGCGCTCCCACTATCGAACTGGTAGTGAAGAAAAAGGATACCATTATTGATGTGGATGTATGTGTATTCACAGAAAAAATGATAATAAAAGCTACCTTATCTTATTTACAATTAAGCCATTTCAACTCCACTGCAATAAATAAGACTTTAAAAAAGTTAAGTATGCATAAAATTGCAATTTAACAATCAAATCAAGAAATAACCAAATATAAATCTAGTAAAATTTACACCGACTTAATTATAATATTTATGTAACTATGATTATAAGTGTATTTACCCAATGTTTGGCATGCGAGCAAAATTGTCCTGAAATTCATTCAAAGCAAGCATAGCAATATGAATCTGTAGAGGTGCCTATAAAGAGAGCAAATATTGTACAATATAAGGTTAAAAAATACAGTTTTCCAAAGGATAACTACACTGCTCAAAAAAATAAAGGGAACACAAAAATAAGACATTCTAGATCTGAATGAATGAAATATTTTTATTAAATACTTTGTTCATTACATAGTTGAATGTGCTGCCAACAAAATCACACAAAAATTATCAATGGAAATCAAACTGAGCAACCCATGGAGGTCAGGTTTTGGGGTTACGCTCAAAATTAAAGAGGAAAAAAACATTACAGGCTGATCCAACTTTGACGTAATGTCTTAAAACGAGGCTCAGTAATGTGTGTGGCCTCCACGTGCCTGTACGCCTCCCTACAAATGAGCATGCGCGAGAATGGAGATCAAATTCTGATCGCCGCCAAGCGGCCAAGGGCCGTTTTGGCCTGGGAGGACGTCACCAGCCCTCATTAACCATCCAGGAGGGCTGGCCCAGCACGCCGATATGCCAGCCGCCACACGGGGACTATTTTTGAAACCGGAAGTGTGGCGGCGAGGCGGAAAACAGCTGATAGAGAGGCGCGGCCTGGATGTGACAGGGAAGAGAAAGGCCAGCAGTTCCAGGCCATTGGAGGTGATCGGGCCGTTAAAATTCTCTATCGGACCGCGTGGCCCTCTCCAGACTCAAACGACTCCATAGAGACCCCCTCGTAACCGGTACTGTAACAGATGGAAATGGCGGGAGCGATTTAATTAGATGAAAACTGATATGTCGGCAGAGCGTAGAGGATCTTAGAGAAGTCGGAATGGAGAAGGGAAGTGAGAGGAATGTGAGAGAGAGAGGAGATTGAGAAAGAAGGTTGAAGAAAGATGGAAGGAATGAGAAAGAGAGAGGGGATGGAGAAAGAAAGTTTGAAGAAAATTGGAAGGAATGAGGAAGAGAGAGAGAGGGGGGATGGAGAAAGAAAGTTTGAAGAAAGTTGGAAGAAATGGTGGAAGGAAGGAAGAAAGAAAGGAAAGAAAAGATGAAAAAAAAAGATGATTACAGAGGAAGAAATGGAGTAAAGAAGAAGGAACTGAATGGATGGAGGATCGGGCTGAGCTACCGGACATTGAAATAGATGATCCGAGGAACAGTGGAGCCGAGAAGGGCCTATGAATATCTGTAAAGTGAAGTGCATGACGTTAGGGAAGACGCAAGCCGAGACAGCATGGGCCTAGACGTTTATCATCGAAAAATGCAGCACATCAATTGGCCGCATTGCCCCCACAAAGCCTGTAGGCCGTTTTGAGTGAAGAGAACAAGGGGTGTAGAGCCCCTGGTAAAGGGCAAAATGATCTGCAGATTCTAAAACAAACAAAAAAATGACAGTCCTAATTGACACCAAACAAATTCTAGTAGATGCAACCTTTGCTAGCAGGTTATGCGACTGTATTGGACTATGCAGGGTGTGAAAGAGACTGGCTGGAGTTCTCGGATCATACCCTCTATATCGGTCTCCCAAGACATTCCAGTTTTTTAAACAGTCTGATCTTTATGTCATCTTCTGATCCCCCTATCATACTGTCGAATAGATCTTTGCTCTCCCCTACCCTATTAGATGTTCTACTACATCAGATTTGCACTTTCACCTCACTCTGCTTACTCTACTTAGACAAGGACGTGCATTAGAAGTTTCCCTCCCAGGTCAAAAGAGGCCTTCCCATAAATTTTATCTTACCCTAATCATATATTCTAGGCGAGATCTCCTTCGTTTGCGAGAGTCTCCCCTCTCGCAGGCATGGCCCTCTAGTCTAACAAGGGCTCACCCCAAAGAAGGACTCATAGATCCTGAGAGATGGGCGAAGCGCAAGCTGAGGGGGGTTTTATCCAAATTTTTAATTCAGCTTCTTAGGGGTCCCAGGGCGGGAGAAGGGTCTACTCAGTCGGATGGGGGTCAGGGTACAGGGCCAGCCAGCGAAATTAGGATAAAGGGTTGTTCTAGCAAGGAGGGGGGGGAGGTTGTTCCTACAGAGGGTTTTCCCATCTGTTCGGTTCCAGGGAGGGGCAGGGGCGGCGGGAGACAGAGTTTCCATCATGAGTTGAGGGTCCATGGCTGCTGGTTACAGGCGGTCACTTGCCCCAACACCCTGTGCTCCCTTCGGGGGCTAGGTGGTCAAGGATTACAGAGCCAGGGCCCCAGACTGATGCTCTGCAACGCCAGGTCCATGGTGAATAAAGCCCTCCTCATAAATGACTTAGTGTCAGAGGGGGACCCGGACCTGGTGGGAATTATGGAGACCTGGTTGGGCCCCGAGGGAGGTTTACCCCTCGTGGAAATGTGCCCACCAGGCTACCATGCATTTCATCAGCCTCGGGCCCTAGGCAGGGGTGGAGGAGTGGCGGTTCTTGTTAGGGAGGGTCTTGAGCCGAGGGAGATCACTGTTCCACAGACTACCGGCTGTGAGTCCCTCTACGTGAAGTGGGGCCTAGGGAGGCAGTTGGGCTTGCTGATTGTATGCCTGGCTCCCTGCTATGTAACAGCAGCCCTGCTCCTTGAGGTGGTCGCCGAGATGGTGGTGAAGACCCTCAGACTATTAGTCATGGGGGACTTTAACTTGCCATCAGCGGGCATGGCATCTGAGGCAACTCGGGAGTTCATGGCTTCCATGATGGCTATGGACCTGATCCAAGTAGTTCAAGGCCCCACTCACAATGGAGGGCACACACTGGATCTTATTTTCGTCTCTGGCCAGTGGCGAAGTGATCTTGGAATCGGGGATTTAGTCATCTCACCCTTGTCATGGTCAGATCACTCTCTCCTTCGGCTGGACTTTCCAATCGCCTCACCCCACTGCGGGGAGGCGGAACCGGAGACACCCAGATGGTTCCGCCCCAGGAGCCTGATGGATCCCGAAAGGTTCCAGAAGGAGCTTGGGCCAATACCTGTATCCTTGACTCGCGGCACGGCTGAGGACCAAGTGGCGGCATGGTATAGTGCAGCCGTGGGGGCCTTAGACCGTGTTGCGCCTTTGCGGCCTCTCACGTGGCATCATCTCACCCAGGCTCCCTGGTTTTCCGAGGCTCCAGAGTCTTTATAGGAGCCTGGGGAGGGCGAAAACAGCCTTCCCCGGAGGCCTCAGGAGCTTCTCTGAAGCCTCCGGAGGACTAAAAACGACACTAAGAGCAAACTGGAAGTGACTTCCGGTTTGTTCATAGGGCCATTTTTAGTCCTCTGGAGGCTTCAGGGAAGTCTCCTGAAGGTCTCTGAAGCCTCCGGAGGGCTTAAACTGGCCCTACGAGCAAACCAAAAGTCCATTCATGATGTTCCAGGTTGCCTGTAGGGCCAGGTTGTTGCGCTCCAGAGGCTTCAGGAAAGCTCTTGAAGCTTCCAAAGGGCCTCTGGGGCAGCGAGGGAGGTTGTTTTTGCCCTCCCCAGGCTCTTATAAAGCCTGGGGAGGGCAAAAAATGGCTTTAAAAATGGCTGAACTCAGCTGGCTAGCACATGCATGCGCACTGGCCAGTTGACAGGGCAATGCCTCGTGTACCCTGACAAATGGCTCCGTGTGCCACCTGTGGCATGCGTGCTATAGGTTCACCATCCCGGGCATAGAGCCAGGGCAGATGGGCAGGCATACCCCTGATTTCCACTACCAGTTCAGGTGAACTGGTCCAAACTGGCTGAGTACCACCTCTGGTTACAACCATAGCAGCATCCCCATGGTCATGTGATCAAAATTTAGATGTTTGGCAACTGGTTTGTACTTATGACTGTTGTTGTGTCCCAAGGTCACGTGATCCCCTTTTGCACCTTTCTGACAAGCAAAGTCAATGGGGAAGCCAGATTCATTTAACAACCGGGTTACTAACATATCTACTGCAGTGATTTACTTTGCAACTGTGGCAGGACAGGTCATAATATGAGGCAAATGCTCACTTAAAAACTGTCTCTCTTAACAACAGAAATTTTGGATTCAATTGTGGTCCTAAATTGAGGACTCAATATTGATAAATCAGCAGCAGCATAGTGTGTGCCAGATACTTGACAATATATTTTGCTCCCATGCTCTGTATTAATTAATCTGCTGGCCACGGGTATATGCAGGATGCTGTCTTGGAGAGAAGTTTGTGTGCCAGGCTGTTCAGATCACAAATGTGAAATCCAGAGTTGCAGCATTTTGGTCCTAATTTGGCAGCCCCATTGTGACATGGGATTTGGCTCTTACTGGTCAACCCTTGACCTGATTAAAGAAAAAGGCTTAGTGTTTCTGTAAAGAAATACAATTGTCTTGTTCTTGTAAGGTTTTGCTTCAGTTGCTTTATCTGGCAAATTTTTAATCAGTCCAGATTCAGAATGAATGGTAAGATTAACAACTTATTGCATAAAATAATACAAAACACAATATAAAATATCCATTTGGCATCGGGGGAAACAACATATTTCAAGATCCATTGAAGGGGACCTCAAAACATCTAACTTCGGTTCCAGGGAAAACCCCAATGTTTAAAGAGTTTCTAAAGATGTGCAAAGGGTGGGGCTCATATGGATGGATGGGAGTGGGGTGCTGTTCCTACCAACAAATTGATTATTTCTGCCTGCAAATATCATTTGAATCTCCAGAAACTGCTTAGTTTTGTGTGCTTGCTGTGATGAAAAAGCCGAGGTACAACTCATTCCACGTAGCAATTTGTACCTTAATGCACATAAATTCCTGGATTGAAGAGAAACAAATCATAGAAAGCTTGCAGATAGGAAAGGATTAAAGATAGATTACAGTGATAGCCAGAGTGTATTTATATATACAATATACTCTATAATAAAGATCATATACTAAATTTCTAGTAAAGATATTTTCTAGTAAAGATACAGCTGAAGTAATGATCATCCATGATAAAAGGTGCATGTTATAAAGAATATTATTTCTAGACCAGCATGACTGTAATCATATTTGAACTGGAACCTTGCAAATCAATCTGTTGAGTGGTTTATCAGATTTATATCCTCCCTTTCACTCAAGGGCTCCAGTTCCACCCTGTCTCCTGTTTCCCCAAGCAACAACCTTGTGAAGTACAGTAGGTTGGGCTGACAAAGAGGAACTATCCCAAAGCCACCCGAAGAGCATTTGTGGCTGGGGATGAATTTCTACGTTTGAATCCCCTTTGCTGTCCATCATCTTAACCTCTACCTTGCTGTTCTATCTCTATAACATGAACGTCTCTTTTGATTAAGAAGAAGCTGGAAAGGTGGATCAATACTTAAATGAAATCCACATTGCACTTCACCAGGCCCCACACATGCCTCTAGCAACATCTTTTTCTTGCCAGGTCCCCATAACGCTGCCTTTGTCAGCCTCATGCTGGAGCGGCCTACGGTTATCCTCAGCTGTATCAATGTTAAAGTTGTGTTTTCTCCCTCAGGCTCCTGCTGATACTGTCCAAGGGCAGCCTCCAGATGTGTCACATCTATTAGGTTTGATACAATATGACAGTGATGGCGAACCTTTTCGGCACCGAGAGCCCAAACTGGAACGTGTGGCCATATGTGCATGTGCTGGAGTGGCGGAAACCCAAAGACCATTTCATTTTTTGTTGTTTTTGGCCGTTCTTCAGGCTGTCCATCATTCCGGTGCCTGCAAAGACATACACGCCAGAAACTAAAAGAGAAGCTTGCAATGGTGCATGTGCCCACAGAGAGGGCTCTGCATGCCACCTCTGGCATTTGTGCCATAGATTCACCATCATATGACCTTGGAGGGTAATAGGGAAACTGTGGTGACTGGGGCAGGAGAGGGATGGCCAGCCGGCCCAGGGGAGCAAGGACAGTAAGTGCCATGCCAAGGTTGTATATTTTGCCAACTCCTTACTAAAACCCAGTATGAAAAGGCCCATAGATATATATTTTTTGATAAACATATATTTTAAAATCTGCTTGAAAAAATAGTCGTCTCCAACTTCATTAATTGCTTCTTTTATGAAGTGAAAAAAGCTGCACTCTAGTATTGAAGGGTGGCAACAGATGGTGCTGGGGGGTGGGGGGAGGGGGGCTGAAGATGGACTCCTGAAAACCCAGAAACGGGATCTTGCTTTGTCATCCTCCTCCTCTCAAGCAGACGCCCTTGAGCCTGGTGCTTCTTTTCTCCTTCCCCCACCCGTTTCCCCATGCGCTTACTGCAATCTTGCTTTCCGCAGCATCTATCGCCATGGAGACAAAATGAATCATTTACAATCGAGGGAGGACAATGGCAGGAGAGGCAGGGTGCATGATGGGAGGGTCCTAGACTTGCTCACAGCGCAGTTGACGTTCTCTCACGGCGCTCCTGGCAATGCTTCAGGGACCCCTAAGAGGCTTCTCTCCTGATGCTCTGTGACTCTACCCAGGGGCTTTTCTTCTCCAAGCCCAGGTTCAAGCCCTCAGGGGCAGCCTACAAACAAGACACCCCATCCATCCTTCCCACTTTTCCATGCACTGACTCACCCAGAACCTCATGTCATTCCCCAATACTCTCCAACTGACAGCTGTCAAACCGATAGTAAGAGGATATTAAGTTTTCGTGGCCTAGTTCCCATTCTACCAGACCTAATTTAGAGATCTGTGAGTAATTCTAGCCTGGCCTGGTCTGGGGCTCTGGGAGATCCAGACCAGCCTAGGTCTCCCACTCTTCTAAATAGGTTGAATTCCTTAAGGTTCAATGCATCACCTAGGTCTCTCCCATGTGGCTGCCTTTCTTCCCAGCTTCAATTCCCCCTAGAGGCTGTCCCTCAAAAAAGAAAGCAATTTTATCATTGTGGGTGAGGAAGTGAGAACCCACTGAATTTTTAAATATTTACTGAAAGAGCGTCGCCCAATGCTGGCACGTAGCTGATGATCTGTAGCGGCTTATTTTATGTATGATTTAAATTTTCAAACTTCTTTTTAAATCATACATTCCCTTCGATGGGCATGTGAAAGTTTTTCCCTGTGGCCTGAAAACATTATTTTCCTTACTTTGTCATTCCCAATGACATTGCCTTCCTCTCAGTAAGTCATCCTCAGCTGTTCCAGTGTTAAAGTAGTATTTCTAACACATCTGCATGCCTTTCTCTCGTCTTCGATGGAAATCAGGGAACTATAGTGATGGGGAGAACTGAGGCAGGATAGGGACTAGTAATGGGGACACTAAATGCCAGCATAATGTTGAAGGCTGTGCAGAGAACCATATTCTCAAAGGGCAAAATATGATTCAGAAGTCCAGGTCTGGGATGGAAGTCGGAGATTGTTGGGGACACCTTGAACCAGAATTTCTCAACCTTGGCAACTTTAAGATGTGTGGACTTCATAAAAGGTGTAGAAAATTTCAATTCAGCAGTGGAAAACATTGGAAGCCTAGGAATCTGCTAGGGATCATCATTGCTTACTATAGTAATTATTACATGATCTTGCAGCATATTACAAATGTAACAGATACTGAGTCTTACCTGAGAATATATTAGAAACTAGCTGTACCCGGCCACGCGTTGCTGTGGCCCAGTCTGGTTAAATGGCCAACCAATCTGTGTGTAGA
>JAPKID020005755.1:0-10968 GCA_026931265.2 Tropidonophis doriae | reverse complement strand
GGACTTCAACTCCCAGAATTCCCCAGCCAGCTGGCTGGGGAATTCTGGGAGTTGAAGTCCACCAGTCTTAAAAGAGCCAGCTTTGCAGATCCCTGGTCTAAACTAGTCACTGCAGTTTTCTTGGCAAGGTTTTTCAGAAGTGGTTTGGTATTGCTTCCTTCCTCAGGCTGAGAGAAAATAACTGACCCAATGTCACTTAGCTGGATTTGTGCCAAAGTGGAACTGGTTCACTGACTTGTAGTTCTCAGTATGATGTCTTAACCACTAAACCAAACTGGTTCTTTGCTATGACTTCTACATCCCAGGGTAAGGTTAGGTCAAGGTCCACTTAGTAAATGATGACAAAATGAACTGAAATATAATTTGGTATAGAGGTTAAGACATCAGGCTAAAAACCTTAGTTGCAAAGCCAGTTGGTGACCTTGGACCAGTGATTTTTAGTCCTTAGGAAGGAGGCAACGATAAACCACTTTTGCAAATTATTGCCAAGAAACATCCAGGTAGTCTCTGAGAAACAAACATGATTGAATGGAAGGAAAAAAAAAACATAGCAAATTATCTAGCAGTAATTAATGAGCTTGCTCATCACCGAGCTCATCTGGAAACCAAAATTAATAGAGGACTGCTATAAATTCTAGTCCCCTGTATTCTGCATTCACTGAAACCTCATCTGACAGGATTTAGGATTCTCAGCCTATACTCAGGTAATACTGTAGAATTAATCATTCCTTCAGCCTAACCTGGCTCACATTTGGGACTGCAAATGTCTTTCTGAACTTCCTTGAAAAAAAGAACAGGATAGAAATGTAATAAATCACTGATATGGTGTATTCATGAACCATCTTTGAAAGTAAATTTGTTTCAGAATAATGCTCTCATTTTTGTCTAATAGAACTATTCTTTTTTCATGAGGAAAATCATTTTCTTCCTGATAACACAATTTCAGCATCTAAAAAGGCTTAGCTTTGACAGCCACTCTTGCATCTTAGAACTAATTCAAATCAGTGATAGCATCTTTGAAGAAGAAAAAAATCTAAACTTTATCTATACCAGCCTTGAGATATTTTATTGTTACCCTATTTAACCCATTTTATGGTAAGATCAGCTAGTGGTTCTGTTTCCATTAATGTCCATATGAGCAGTTCAAATTAAATCACAGGCCCATTTCTAAAATTAGATTGTAATGTATTGAAACAGTTTAGCCAACAACTAATGGGATCCTTCCATTAGATCACAGTGACAAAGGTTAAGAGGCTGCCAATTGTCATGTTCATCAGTGAAAGCTGCTTATGATAGCCAGTCGGGAAGCTCCTTTTAAACTGGCATGGAAACAGCCATTTAGGCAGAGAAGTGGGAGATGGCCAGAGTGCTCCAAAAACAATGATCCTCTCTCAGAAGAGATGTTACACATCCACTCACAGACCCTCAAAGGTTTATTGTTTGTGGTAAAAAATAATATTGGTTATCCTCCTTCTGTTGCACATACAAAGCCTATAGCCGTGATGACGAACCTATGGCATGGATACCACAGGTAGCACGCGGAACCATTTCTTAGGACACGTGAGGTGTTGCCCTGTCAGCTCCAGTGTGCAAGTGTGCGCTGGCCACTGATTTAGGCCTTCTTTTGAGGCCATTTTTCACCCTCTGGAGGCTTCAGGGAAGCTCCTGAAGCCTCTAGAGGAGGTGTGGTGGGGGAGGCTGTTTTCACCCTCCCCAGGCTCCTAGACAGCTTCTGGAGCCTGGGGAGGGCGAAAAAAGCATGCCAAAAGCAGGGGGTTGAGCACATAGCACTATGTGTGCATAGCCCTGACAAATGGCTCCATGTGCCACCTGTGGCACACGTGCTATAGGTTCGCCATCACAGCTGTAGGGCATTAGAAAGATGACTGAATAGCTCAAGAGAATTCAAGGATATATATATAGCATGTGTTGTCCCAAATCTGTTGTTCCCCTCCAGAATCAGCAACCACCTCGTTCTGCTGAAGAGTAGAATCTAAAATGGCACCGAGTTTAAGCGGTCAGATTAAATGAGAACGATTTAACCACAGTAACCACCTGCTGACAAATGTGGCTTTTGTCATTTCCTAAAGTAAAGAGATGAACTCTCTCACTATCACTAAATACAGCATGCTAGTAAGTCAAGGACATTCCAGTAAAACCCTGGATACGAGAGAGCAATGAGCTCAGAAGTGTGCCTGCTAAATTCATTCTCTGGCACCCAACTGTTCAAGCTGCAAAGGAGAAGATACCTTCAATACTAATCAAATTTCGAGAAAAACACTATATCTAGGGAACCTGGCTGAGAAAAACTAAATTATAATTTCCAGAACTCAGTAGTTGACATGAAAGAATCAATCCATGCAGTAGATATTTCTGATTCAAAAGGAATTTATTACTTAATTGAACTGAAATCTCTTAAATCAACGCAAATGGAATTTGATTTTTTTTTTATTTTTTTAAGTTGCATTGATCACATAGATGTTAAGGACAGGCACTTCATAAATTATGATTTGTATTCCTAGATTCATCTCTGTCCAAGATGTTAACACAAATGGTTGGAACAAAAGAGATAGCGTGTGATTACATCAAAAATTGGTTAGAGGAATATTACCTCAGCTGAAAACAATGTTGAGTTCTTTTAGATAATGGCACAATTCATCTATAGGTTCAAGGAAAAAAAAACATTTGTATAAGCAGAGGTAAAATATATAATAAGCACTATTACTTCCAATCGGAAAATGTGCTCAAAAGATTAAAAAATATGTTATTAACCAAGTATGTTTTTATTTCAACTTTTCTTTCAAGAACCTGAAACTGCCTTTTATATTTATTTGCACAATTTTGTGTGATAGTTAACTTCAAGTTCTTGCATGTCTCTCAAGCCATATGCCACACTTCTGCCACACAAGTAGTCCTTGACGTATGACTGTTATTGAGCCTGATAATTACGGTCATAAGTCATGATGATCATAAATTGGGTGATCTGCGGTTGTCAAGCAAACACTGTGGTCATTAAGTGAATCCATTGTTCTTTATCTCATTTTTTCCAGAAGATGCTAGAAGTTAGCAGGGATTTTTCAGATCGTAAATCGCAGTCACATGACTGCAGGGTGTTGCAAACAGCCATAAATGCGAGCACCCTCACATTTGCGAACTGATAGGGAAGCTAAGTGAATCCCACCTCTGGCTGGGGTCACAGTAGAAAAAGCTCTTCTCCCTGACTCCTCCTGCTTCAATTTCTTAGAACAGTGGTGCTCAACCTTTTGTTCACCACAAACCACCTTTAAATAAATGTTGTGGCCATGGGTCCCCGAGACTTAACTCAAGACTTAAATAATAACATTTCTTCAAGTCTTTGCAGACCCCTGTGATGATATTGTGTGTGTCCCGTCCCCCGTCCCCCACTGCTTTAGAAGATAGGATCCGTAGCAGCCTCTTCCACTGGGCTGGGTGGAGCAAGCTTGATGGGACCATCAAGGAGAGATGGCTCCACATATATACACATACACAAGTGTACTTCCCAAATATTAGTGAATAGGTCTGGTACTGTATTATTCGGTATTATCTCATCTCTAAGATAATTTTAATCTTTTGAGGGGAAGGGCAAAATAAATTTCATGGAATAAAACTAAGGTGAGAAATGAAAATAATTAAATTACCATTGGTTTACCTCTGATGTCCAGTTTGATTAAGAGATAAACTGATTAGACCATAAGCTATGCGCAATTCAGCCTACTGAAATATGGCAGTCGCTCTGAAAGCGTTAAAAATAAACCCCAAAATTACGTGATGTTTTGCTCAAAAATATCCACAATTAGTGTAATTTGGGTGTTGTCACGGAAAATTATGTGCAATTTGGGTGTTATTGTGCAAAGTTTTATGAAATAAGAGAGGAAATGGAAATAAGAGCTCTTTATTATTGTTTGATTTTGTGCAATCTACAGGCTTCTGTAGGTTTTGTGAGTGTTCCATATTTTATAGGAACCATGTGGCTGCATCCTTGTCTATTTTCCTAATTTCAAGAGAAGGGAAATTATTGATTATTTCATAATTAGGATGGGAATAAATGGGCAGGTGGAACATTATGCCCATGCTTGTGTTCAATAAACCTCTTTGTTACATTAATATAGGAAGTCCTCAACTTTCAACAGTTCATTTAGTGATCATTCAAAATTACAACAGCTCTGAAAAAAGTGACTTATGACTGTTTTTCAGAATTACAGATCATCACAGTATTCCTATAATTACATGATCAAAATTCAGACACTTGGCTACCGAGCCATATTTATGACAGTTGCAGTGTCCTAGGGTCATTTGACCACCTTTTATAACCTTCTGAAAAGCAAAGTCAATGGGGAAACTAGATTCACTTAACAAGCGTGTTACTAACTTAACAACTGCAGGGACTCACTTCAGAACTGTGGCTAGGAAAGTCATACAATGGGGCAAAACTCAGTTAACGACTATTTCACTTAGCAACAGAAATTTTGGACTCAATTATGGTAGAGGACTACATGTATAATTGTACAAATATAAATACCAGTATAATCCAAGTGAATTTCAGAGTCATGAAAATTGCTACCTTAAAAAAAAATTGTTGTAACAACTGGCATGTTAAAAATAAAAATTCACCAGGTTTGAGGGAGAGGAAATGCTCTTGCTTTATACAATTTGAAAATTTAGCAGAGTTTATTTTAGGAAATCTGCATAGTGATTGTTCGAAGACATTTTAAAACTGTTCCAAATGAACATATGTGTTTATCTATCAAACATACCAGGGGTAAACAGAATTTTGAGTTAGATTGTTGATTCTGCTTTATGTTTATGATCAGTACAAGAGCAAGGTGCAAAGGGAACTACGTAGTTAGAACAGGGCATCACTTAGCCTATTTTGAGGCCACAAGATCTGGGAATTTGCTTTTGATACAAAAACTTGAGTTTATAATCCTACCGCACAAAGTTCAGACTTGGTTTCGTCATCCGAGTTCAGGTGATACAAGTGATTTTGTTATATCTATTGTGAAATAACTGAAACTCTTGTAGATATACTACAAATCATCCTGAGATCTAGCCCTGTATTCTAAGCAAGCTTCTAGTGGCTAATTCTGACGAGACAGAGGATGTAATTAAAAGCCATCTCAATGAATTGAATGCTGGAACTTATCTATCTAAAACCACAATGTGTCAGTATCAACCGTGGGATTTGCACAAGTACAAAAAAGAGAAAAGAAAGGGTGGAATATCAAAGAGGAAACTGAATGCAACTGAACAGACAGAAAGTCCATGGAGAGTTAACTGGGGATGCGGTGGGAGTGTAAAGGAGTGTTGGAAGAAATGTCCGTCTGGGTTCAGTTCCAAGTGGACACTGGAAACATGGAGGCTGCTTGGAAAGACGGTTTAATGGTAAACAGGATCACATGGCTTGAGCTCCTGAACAGAAAAGGGGCATCACATGCTTCAAGATATTGTGTGATGAACAAAAAGGGTCATGCCCTCTCTGGCCTTTGTTCTTAAGCTTGTACTTTGATTAGTTGTCAGACTCCCATGGGGCCATGCAGGGGGCAACTCTCTAGTCTGTGCTTTGAGTCCAAGTTTGGTTGTCTTGCTGGCTGATGTAATTTTCCCAGGTAACATGTGGTGAGTTTCTGTGGAAGGCTAATCCTACCTTTGTTATATAGAGTATACTTGCTCAGGCTTTAATGGCTCGTTGACAAAGGTGGGGGCTGTTAAGAGTGAGTCTGTTTCCTGCCTAAAGACATGTTTCTCCATTTCTTATCCAGGGAAATATAATATTCTGCCTTTTCAATATTTCCCAGGATATTTCATTCTTCTAGGAGAGGGTTGGGTGCTAACTTCCTACAGACGATGGGAAATTTAATGAAGCGTCCCAATTTATATCACAACTGTTTGTTGCAGCTTCCAAATTATTTCCAATATTGAGGCAGTCTATGTCATCACTTAGACAGGCACAATCAGGCCATCCACCAAACCAAGGATCAAAAAGACCCGAAATTCTAACATTAAAAAAATAAATAAATCTACAAAAAACATATGTAGAAAAACAGAAGGGGGAGGACAGTTCAGCCTATGTGAAACAGCCCAGCAGAGAAGATGGGCTATTAGGAAGGTGAGAGGAAAATTTGGGGGGGGGGCACACTAAAAAAAGTGTAAAAGTGAATCAGAACGGTCATGAAGCAAGCCAGGTTTGCCTGATTGTAAAATAAGTGGGAGCACTCAACACTACAACAACTTGTTGTACATTTCTTTCTTCTTCTCCCTGATTGTGTATTATGGATTAATAATAATACAAATAACCAAAAAAATAGATTTTTTTAAATTTTATATTGCCTTTATAACTTTATAAGTAACTCAAAGGGGGCAAGCATACCTAAAACTCCTTCCCCTTCTTACTTTTTGCACAGCAGCAACCTTGTGAGGTGTGGTGAGCTGACAAAAAAAGACAGTCCCAAAGTCTCCCAGTTCGCTTCCATGACTAAAATGGAACTAGATCTCACCATCTTCTGGTTTCCAGTCTGATGCCTTAACCACTACTACACCAAACTGGTTCTCAGCTCTTCCTAGAAAATTCCATCTCAGGTGTGGATTTTCTCACAGATTTACCAACAAGGATTACAACATAATACACAAGGATGTTAAGATTAAAAATTTAACCAGGGAGTAAAACCAAGAAGCCAATTATTTTCTGCTTTCCCTAGTTGGTTGCCCTTGGCGCCAACTCCCAAAATTCTCAGCTGGTAGACCTTAGATTGCGAACAGCAGGCATATAGTGGTTTTTCAAGGGAGTTTTAGACAATGTGTATCTGTGTTTGCCCAAGAAAACCAGATGATTATGAATCTATTGGAAGCTGTCCTTGGGACATAAGCTTCATTGAAATTCTGTTGTTTACCCAAGGGTTTTTCTGGAGAGTAAACACCTCCATAAATTAGTCTGCTTTCCCTGAGATTACATTGAGTGGTTTAAAGGAGAAATAATTCTGATGAGGGCAATTATCTGTCCTATCCAATATATCCTGCCTGTTCTATGCAAGATAGCAACCCAAAGTAAAAGAGGGTCCATTGGTACGCTTTATCATCTTTATCTGACTCTGCGTGAGAAATTATTCTCTCTGTTATTAGCCTACATAACAGCTGAAATTTTCTTGCTTGTATAAACTCAGTGGATTTGCCCTTCCTAATTAAGCAGTATCTTTAATCTGGAAATAATACATCTGATTTTCCTTGAAATTTACTGCCAATCTGCAAAATAAATAACTGTGTTCTGAATGTAACCATGCAGAGCTGTATACACCTTTAATCAGAAATAGTATATGCCCTACTAAATGTACTGCGAAAGGCAGCTGAGCCCTTTATAGTAAATATTAAGAATTAATCATCACCAGCGTGTTTACATAATTCTAATTCCAGTTTATTATGCTATCAAGGCATGCTTCTTGGAAGCCATATAGAAGCAACGCATGGTGGGGTTACGGAACTGCAAGTTACGTTTACTGCAGAGCAAAAATTATACCTTAGCCAAAAACAAAAAGAAGGCGAAATGCAAAAGATTAACAGTAATGCGGTTTAATGGGATAGCTAATCGTATTTCGAAGCAACGGGAACGCAAGAGATGTGCAGCAGGGCACACAAAATGAACACAAGAAAGAACATGCTCACAAGCTGTTCTGCTTCCACCACCACACCGTGGCTGCCCCTTGTCTTTGAAGCCTTTTCCCACGGCTGTCTCTGCAGATCTTCTGTCCTGTTTTTCACCACGGAATTCCTTTTTCCTCTCCTAGACCACCGACAAAAAAGAAAAAAGAATCACTCCAGTCACCACTTTATTGAAAAGACACCCCTGGCAAACATGCTGCCATCCGTCTGCTTACAGAAAGAACTCTTGTTGCGATCAGAATCCCAAGCCAAAGTCTGCCCACCATTACTCTGGTCAGCTATGATTTCTGAATGAAAGACATAACCTAAACAGAACGAAGCTGAATTTTCTTTTGCTTTTCTCCTCCCAGCCTGGCCCCTTCTGTACTGTCCCAGTGTCTGAGTATTTTCTTCAAATAGCTTGGCTTTTGAGAAAGAGACATTTTCCTCAACCAAGAAAGACGCACCTGTTTAAAAAAGCGAAAAGAAATTGTCTTCATCCGGACTGGGAAGATTTTATGGCTACCAGATTAATTATATTTAATCTGAATTTAAAAGAAATCAAATGCATTGGGGTCTTGTCGTTCCCATTATTTTGAGAGTGTGGACCTCCGTTTACTGCTCAACAGTCCGATGTAGCCCTCAGCCAAGAAAAGATGACACATGCTTGACCTATAGCACTTTTAGGGTGTATCCAGGGTTGTTTGGAGTAAATTGCAGCTTTATCAAAACAAACTGTCTCCTATAATTAAAGCTTGTATCGTACAATCAGGACATCCCAGTAGGCAATTGATTAGGTTCCATATAAATCTAGAAAACTTCATTCCCAATTCTGTTTGTAAGAACTCACGATCACACATCTACCTCCCAAAAAAGGTGTCGGGATTTCGCCCCCACTCCACCCCATCCCCAGATGAACCCAAATCCTCAGACTTTCTGCAAACTAAAATAAAAGAAAATGTGTTTTCACTCTTTTGCCAATTTTTTTTAAAGAAAAGCTGGTTCCTGCTTTGTATGCCCTTAACCAATGGCTAAAGTCTCCTCATAATTGATGTATGTGATTTTCCACAGGAAGGATTTCTGTTTATCTGCAGCAATTTCTTCTTCCAAGAAAACAATTTTAAACAACGGTCTTTTAATGTAGTCATGATTGACTATAGTAGAAAGCAAAAACAGGATTTTTTTTTCTTACACAAGATCTGGTTTTTCTGAGTTTCTAAACACTTTTAAATTTACTCCTAATGCTTTAAAATACATAAATTTTATATTCCTGTGGGAAAAAAAACAGGAAGATGGCCAAATAAACAGTAAGTTCTGCCAACCTATCAAAAAGCTAGTACTGTTATACCGCCAACTAAATAGGTATTTCTGAGGAGTGACTTATTAGTGCCAAATTCTGTTCTAAGAAAAAGGGAGAAGCGGAACAAAAGAAATATTGTACCCCCACTCAATAATATATGTGCATAAGCCAGAAACGTTTCAATTCCCTAAGAAATTGCAGAGCTATTGCAATCAGCTTCAACCCCCTCCAACTATATTTCCTTTAAAAAAAAAAGAGTATAGCAGAAGGCTAGATTAAAAATACTGGAAAGACTACATGGCAGTCTTTAATAATTATTACCAGTGTAGTTTTACATGTTTATTTTATTTTTTGTTCTCAGGTGATATAAAATGGTGCAACACAAGATATTAATTAAGTTTCAGTTTTAGTTTTTGGATGCCATCCAGCAAAACCAATCCCCCACCCCCAAACCATGAAGTATGTCTTTGTTTCACTCAACAGTATTTTAAAAAATAGGAAATACCATTGCCTGAAGCACCACAAAATAAAATAAAAATCTTGAAGAATCCTGTAATTCAGTATTTTCAATCCATTTGCTTATAACAACAGAGTCATTTCCAACAGATTTCCTCAGTCTATGCAAATATATTTTCATACATTAGTACTGAATAAGTCTATTTTAATTTTTAGAGTTTTGTTTTATCTGCATATCAGACTAGAACCAGGAAAGTCATGACTTCTAGTTCTGCCTTAGGCACAAAGACACCTGGACAAACTTCAATCAGTCATTTTCTTTCAGCCTTAGGAACAAAGCAATGGCAAACCATGTCTGGAGGTGTATTAACTGTTAAGCAGACATTAAGCACGTGCTTAGGGCACCAAGCCCAAGTTGAGAAAGGAAAAAAAAGTTGAGAAAGGAAAAAAAAGTTGAGAAAGGAAAAAAAAATGAACGTTTATACAGTATGTACAAAGGAGGGGACCAAGATTTGTCAGTGCTTAGGCCATGATGGTGAACCTATGGCACGGGTGCCACAGGTGGCATGCAAAGACATTTCTGAAGGCACGCAAGGCATTGCCCTGTCAGCTCCAGCGCACGTGAACGTGCTAGCCAACTGATTTTCAGCCTTGATTTTCAGCCAATTTTTGCCCCCCTGAAGCCTCCAGAGAGAGAAAAATGGCCCAATGGGCAACCTGGAAGTCCATTCCTGAACTTCTCGTTTGTGTGTTGGGCCTTTTTCTGCCCTCCCCAGGCTCCAAAAAAGCAGTGTGTACATACACTGGACAGAAGGGGGTGTCACACATGTATGCTCAGGGGGAACGGCATGGGAGGCATTAAATTATGGGGGTGGGTACATGAGCGTGCACAATAGCGCAAGCATGTGTGCTTTAGGCACCCAAGGCAAAAAAGGTTTGCCATCACTGGCTTAGGCCCTCAGTAAGCCTTAATCCACCACTGACCATGTCTGAAGAACCTTACCAAGAAGGTTTTTGGCTTGAGTCTCTGAGAACTGGGCACAAATGGACAGGAAAAAAAAATCACTATCTTATGGTCAACTTCACCGCTTCGAAAGAAGCTAAATAGTGTTGAGGGAGCAATGTTTCCATTTTGACATCTGGAATAAACAGAAGGGGAAATAGAAAAGGTGGTTCACTTAAGATGGGCAGTCAATAAATTTTATAAACAAATAAAAATAAATAAAATTTAAATGTCAATGTGTCTTCATAACAAAGAAATAATCCTATAACAGTAGTTTCCGGCTAGAGAAAATTTGCTTCCTATTATTGAAGCTGAGTAAAGGCTCCGTACTGAAAAGACGTAGTTGAAAATCAGCACAAATCTAAGGTACAGATAGTCCTTGACTCATGACTATAATGGAGCCTGGCCATCACGGTCATAAGTTGGGACAGTGGTAAAACAGGTCAGTCATGTGACCAACCTGATTTTACAACTTTTTCTGCAGGCTTCAGGGAAGCGCCTGAAGCCTCTGGAGGTGGGGAGGGGAGGCTGTTTTCACCCTCCCCAGGCTCCTAGAAAG
>JAPKID020005754.1:0-10968 GCA_026931265.2 Tropidonophis doriae | reverse complement strand
TCTTACCACCGCCTCTTTCAAAGCAGTCGGCATAAACCCCTCAAAGAAGCGTTGACAATTCCCTGGAGCCAGCCTCATGTAACCTCCCGGGAGGCCAGTACCAACCAGGGGGGGACACGGGTCCAATAAACATGTGGTGGCGTTAAGCCACCCCAGCATCCTGTCCAAGTCCTCGGGAGTCACAGGATCGAACAGTCTCAAGACAGTCCCAAGACCTGCTTCCGTCAGCCCGTCTGAACTAGTCCAATCGGAGGCTAACCCGTCCCGGATCTGATCGATTTTATCATGCAGATAACATCCAAATTCCTCCACACGACCCTGCAAGGGAGCATCCTGCGCTCCCTGATAGAGAAGGGAATGGGTCACCCTAAACAGGGCGGCAGGTCAATTATCTGCAGATGCAATAAGAGCAGAGAAATAATTCTGTTTCGCCGTTTTTATCGCCACTAGGTAGGTCCTCAAATACGACCTTACCAGTGTCCGGTCAGCGGGTGGTCCTCCAAATGCTCTCTAGGCATCTCCTTCGACACTTCATCACCCTCAGGTCATATCATGGTATATACATATTACTCACTACACAGGCACCAGTGAAATTCGTTATATTAATCTTTTTATGGTGCTATATTGTGTTTAGGAGTCTAGCAGCCCATGGGTAGCTTTCTCTTCTAACTTAAGCTGTGCAGATGTTTACTTGATTTACCTGCTCTCTGTAGTAGAGAATAGCACTGTAGCTGTAGATAGATTTAAATAAAGCATACTTTCCTATCAGCATGTTATTTCCTAAAGAAGCATTAACTTTGTTTTTCTTTCATTCAAGGGCCAATCTCAAGCATGATTTCTTATAAAAGTTGTATACTTAATGTTTGTGTTTTTGTTTCCATGCATTCTTTTTATTGTACCTATTACCCAGCCAAACATTATATAGAATTAGGAGTGAAAGAGTCATTTGATTGTGATTCTAGGGGATTGGAATATTAGCTAAGAAAACAGCAGTGTAGATGGTTGCTTATGAAAAAAAGAGCAATAAAGTAATAAATGATATGGGAACAGAATTCACCATACTGGTTATAATACAAGTTTAGTTTCATTAATCCAGCTGCACAGATTTTCAATATAATTTTAAAATTTACTTATTTAATGCTCTTTAATATTTCAGCATATATTTAATTTTCCAGCTAATTGTTGAAGTATTTTAATTGTTATTCTGAATTTTTGTGTTATAGAACCCAACTTCAGAATGGACGAGCAAAGCTCAATTTCTCTTAATATTTACAGTATGAAATTTTTCATTTTTCTTTCTTTATTTTAGAATCTGCCCCCTCCCAAGTGTTTTTTTCCTACTTTAAATACTGTTTTCTTCTTTCTGATTGTAGTTATAAATTTCTTCATTCTGGTAGGTATTGGTACTGAAAAATGTCTGAAATATTTGTTCTTTCTTCTTCTAATTAACAACATAAGAATGTACTTAAAAATGAAAATAGCACAATTTTCATAAATATATCAAAACTCTGCAGATAAACCTGTACTAAAAAGAATATCATATTTTTTACTTTCTGTGTGTGTGAGTATGAGTGTGTGTGTGTGTGTGTGTGTCTGTCTCCATCCATCCATCCATCCATCCATCCATCCATCCATCCATCCATTTAATTTCTTGGTTGCCCATTTTACCACAGAGTAATAGTATAAGGGCGGCAGATTACACTATGAAAAAAATAAAACTAGGTAAATAAAATAGTATAAAAGTATAGCAATAAAAAATATAATAACCAAAAAATGGGGCGGGAATAGGATGAGAATTACTTTATAAACTGAATTATTTTAATTTATGATGATCAAAATGATGATACTACAATCCATGTTTTACAATGCTGAGAAAACATATTAATTCTAATAATATTTTAAAATCTCAATTATAAAAACTATAATTTATAAAACCATTTTCTACCATTGGAGAATTACAAAGCCTACATATATAATAGTAGTTGCCTTCTCTCTATCTCTCTTTCAAATTTCTGCCTCTCCCCCCATTTTTTATTAAATAATTGATTATATATATATATATTTGTCTGCTTTTAGGTTTAGGAATTGGAATTACAGCAGCTGCTATTTTAATCATTGCTGTAATATCTTATGTGATGAAGAAACAAGGTAATATTTAAGTTTACGTTGATGTTTAGATCTTAACAACTGATCAGTGCAAGGAGCAGCATATGATGATCAGCAGCTCAGATTTCTTCTGCCACATGACCCAGGATTTTTATTGTGCAGTTTGACTATTGTAGCTAATGATTATTGAGGATCATTAAGCTCTATATCAACTATTAAAGGTTGCAATCTAAAATAAGCAGGGGAAGGTCCTATTTTTGAGATGTTTGAAGAAATAAAATGCATGGTTGAAGATATCCTTTCCTTCTTTGAATATTCCATTTTTAAAAAGGACTAAATTTCAGTTTCACCCATCCTGAGAAACTATGGAAACATTGGTGATAGTCTATATAACGGGTGTCAAACTGCTATCGTCATGATGTCATCATGTGATGCATCAGGACTTCCCCCTTCACTAAACTGGTATGGGCGTGGCCAGCATATGACGCATCCGGCCCATGAGCTGGGAATTTGACAGCATTGGTCTATATGAAGAAAGCCAATTTGGTGTAGTAGTTATGACACCAGACTAGAAACCAGGGGAACATGAGTTCTAGTTCTGTCTTATGCTTAAACCCAGGTTGGGTATCTTGGATCAATTATTCTTTCTCAACCCTAGGAAGTAGGCAGTGTCAAACCATTTCCCAAATCTTGCTAAAAAATCTGTAGGGATTTGTCCAGGTAATTACCAGAAGTCAAAGGGGTTGCCTCCATGCCCACACACACCCGTGTCTATATGAAGTTCCCAGACCATACTTTTTTGCACCCTGCTCTATGCTTTATTGTGAAAGACAAATCACAAACCATGTAAAATTTCTTTCTTTTTCTCTGTCTCAGGTATATTAAAGTGCAAAGCAATCAGGTAAACATTGAGATTCAATGGTAACAGGAAATTTAATTAATATACATTATATTCTTAAGGGCCAAGTAGCAGCATTGTAAAATGTTAAGTTGTTGTTCTTGTAGTGAAAAGGAAAGGATATCCATATATTAATCTCCATGTACTTTACCATATCTTTTTCTCAACCTTCTTTGAAGCCACAAGTCAAGGTATTGATTTATATTGTTAAAAGAGCATTTTAGAATTTAAATACTGTGCTTTTGTTGTCTAAAAAAGGAATAACAATTATGTTCTCAAAGTCTAAAAGAAAACAGGCAGCCTTCTGAGAACAAATTTATTTGATACTGTTGCAATATGTTGACCAATTATTGCATTGTCTGTCTTTGTTCATGGTCGTATAATTTTTTTAAAAAAAAATCTCTTATTTTTTCTTACAAATTTTTATCTTCTTATTCTAAAAAAATACTGTCTTGATTAGAAAATCAGTGACATATCTAGAGGGACAAAGAGGGAAATGCTTACACTAACAGAAATCCTTTCACTGAAAATTTATATCTATTTTCAAGTAAAACCATTATTGATATTTTAAAAAAAAATTATGGAGCTCTGCTTTTTGAAAAAGGGACGCATTGGCTCAGTGGCTAAGATGCTGAGCTTGCTGATCAGAAAGGTCAGCAATTCGGCGGTTTGAATCCCTAGTGCTGTATAATGGAGTGGGCTCCTGTTACTTGTCTCAGCTGCTGCCAACGTAGCAGTCTGAAAGCATGTAAAAAGGCAAGTAGAAAAATAGGGACCCCATTGGTGGGAAGGTAACAACATTCTGTGTGCTTTCGGTGTTTAGTCATGCTGACCACATGACCATGGAGATGTCTTTGGACAGCACTGGCTTGGCTCTCTGGCTTTGAAATGGAGATGAGCACTGCCCCCTAGAGTTGGGAACAGCTAGCACATATCTGTAAGGGGAACATTTACCTTTACTTTTTTTAAAAGATAGAAATTAAACTTGTATTAAAATTTTGGAAATGTTCAGTATCAATTCATTTGCATTCCTCAACTGGTATTTCAGGTGTCTCCGGTTTAGCAGATAATATCATCATCAGTAGCAGTAATATCATAACCAAGAATAGCAACTTTCAAAGGCTGATCCTTGTCTCTTTTAAATTATTATTCAAATTAGTATCAATTTTATCAGACAACAAAGAGTTCAATAATTGTGGTGTATAAATACCCATTTTTTATATTAGTTCTAAATCTCCTTGCATTCTGTAGATGGTCCAAGTTCTAATGTTTTAACAGAGAGGCGAAAAGAACAAGTTATATATTTAGGCTGTTCAGACCATACTTATTTGTTCTTATCCCTCATGATTATTAGAATAGAAAGTGTGATAATACTTTCATTTCATTTATTAGATAGTAATGAAATATTCTTTATCTTGTGTATCAGGGCATTCATACAACACCATACGATATACTATACACCATATAACCCATTTTCACTTCAGCTTTATTATCCAATCCTTTTCTTTTTCAGAGAGCAACATATACCCAGTGCTCATACAGAAATGGAAAACCAACCAAGTAAGGCTACCCAAGTCAATTCTTTCTTTCTGTTCACATTTTCAAATGAACTTAGATTGTTCATCTTCTGGGCAGGAAATGAAATGTATTATACATTTTTTTTCTATCCAAGCTACAGAAAAATGTCTTGTGGCTCTATATAATTTTATTCCCCACCCCAAACTACAAAGTAAAAAGTTCAGATAGGACTTCAGCTATCTGAAACTTCAAAAAAATATATAGAAATTTTCTCAAAAAAATAATAATTTGTGGACAGAGATTTTTTAACATGAAGAAGGGTTGATAGGCAAATATTTATAGTAATGCTGAAATAATGAATCTGTCTTTACTACAGGAAAAGCACAACAGTGATATTAAATAGATTAGTTTCCCTTACATAGATAAACCTGGACACTAGGAAATGTAGGTCTTAGTCTACTTTTTAAAACAAGCCACTAAAAGAGAATCTCAATTGGTCTTTGGTCCACTTTTCTGCTCCCCTCCATAATTAAAAACTATAGTGAGGAAAAAATGTTTCCTGATGAATTTTGCCCATAAAGATATAAAGTGATAAATGAGTCCTAAATGTTTCCTTTTTTGGTCATCCTTGCTACAGAAACATTAAAATGGCTACATTTAACCTAGTTTATTTCTAATTAAAGGAGAGCAGCTGTTTAAATCCAGACATGAATGTCCGGTGGAGTTGGCAAAGGAGTCCAAGGCTCCTTAGATCACAGGTGTCAAACTCAAGTCCCGTGGACCTGAGATGGCCTGCGAGATGCTTAGATCTGAAAAGGAAAAGTCACTTTAAGCTATTTTTTTTTTCATTTAATAAGTCTGCACACTAAATGTTCACAAAATAACTGCTGCTACCAATAGGTGCATACTCCCTTATCCAAGAGAACCAACAAATCCATTCACATGATGAAGGTGGTTCAACCGATAATGCTCTGCCCTTCTATGCAGAAGTGACTTCCAATCAGTTTAGCAGGACATCTTCTCAGGAAGTATCAAAGGATTTCACCCAGGTTAGTCTGATTTTAATTGAATGAATGAGAAGGTGGGGGGAGGAGGGCAAACATCATGTATAATGGAAACAAAATAAATAAATAAAATGTCCAATTGATCAACTTGCAGAAGTTTACATTTATAGAAAATGATGTCAGTTAATCATACGGGAACATCCAGATGTAGTCAATCTGTTTAATCTACCTAATCCTCCAGGAAAAAGAACTGGAAGGAACAGAAGGAATGGCTAAAATAGGATGCCTTTCCATTGTCAAGGCTCAGAACATAGAATGTATCTCACAAACACTAATGAGCTGTAGAAGTCAAATTATGCCCATTATCGCCTATTCAGTGTTAGAGATGTAATGAGGCATTTCTATCTGTGCAGACTGGATGTCTTCATTGGAGGCATGGCAATAAGAAGCATCTTCTCACAAATTATAGTTCAGAAGAACAAAGAAAAGAAAATGAGGGATTTAGGAAATATATGTGGCAAAACAGACCTGAGGAACCTTCAGATCCATTCCTAGGAATACTTATATTTGTCAGGGAGAAAAATATACAATATTTAATGGTCGGATAGACAAGGATTGACTAGTTATTAGATACAAGGAGTAGTTTTCAACTTACAATGTCAATTGTGTTTCATGATTTTGTCTCATTTAATGTGATTAAGAGTGGTGTGATGGCTTTTTGGTGAAGAGTTCAATCTTGGTAGCAACAGATGTTTCTCTCCTAGGGAGCAAAGGAAAAAAAAATCTGCTGTGTTAGTAAGGGCATGTGGCCAGTAAACGTTCAGCTCCATCTAGTCACTGCAACTCTATCCCTAATAGGGATTACAGCAGGGATGGGTTATGACTGGTATGCCCTGGTATGGGTGTCCTGGTGTCCTGGTGCCTGCTAGGAGCAACAGGTACCGTTCTGGTACGGTGCTCTAGAGGGCCCACCTGCCCACGCTTCTTACTGGTATTTGATGTTTTCGGGACTTCCATCCACGTACGGCATCTGTGCGACGCTCCTCCAAGCAGCTGGAGCGTTGTGGAGATGTTGCAGAGCATCATGGGCGGTAAGTACGTGTGCACATATTCATGTGGTGGACTCCTGACCCCATTGCGCAGTACCGGTTGCACTGGGATCTGGAATCCATCACTGGATTATAGGAATGTAAAAAGGGAGGTTTTTTTTAAATAAAAATGTGATTATTTATTGTCACAAGTACTAGGAATCTGACTGGGTTAACGACCAACTGAGTTAAAAGGACTTTGAGAACAAGGCCAAAGAATCATTTTTCATCAATAAATGCATCACAGCCAGTTGCTTTAAACATGGCAATATTATTAATCTTTATTCACTTTCATTTTTGCTATTAGAGTTAGATGAGAGTTAGAGAAAAAATAGAGGAAGTCAATGTTAATTAGTCAGCAAAATATTTTTTTTAATTTTAAGGGGGAAGAAACCCAAGTGATACTCCACCAAGTTTACAGCTGTGTTAAAATTAAGAGAAAAGGAGAAACTCATTATCTGCCAAACCTTTGTTAGGTGAGTACATCACACTATAACCTTGAAGTTGGTTGATGGACAGAGAACCATCTAACAAGGGTGATATTACAATATATTGAAAAAATTGTACATTGAAATAATAGATCTTTGTTATTTCATATGGAATGCATTATATTCTTTTTTTTTGTTATCTAGGAAGAAGTATGATTTCAGCTGCCTGGGTTGAGTAACCACAAACCATCTTGTGATAAAAGAAAGTAAATGCTCTCAAAAATCAGATGGAAATGTTAATAAATCATCAGGAATTGAACTCAGTTCAAGAGATATTTACTTTAATCTATTTATATATCCTGGAAGCCAAATTTGCTGTTTTGAGACACATGGAGCAGAGCATAGGGAGCATAAAATATTGTACAATATCAGTAGGACTGAGAAAATCTAATGATTTTTAGTTAAAGCTAATAGTTTTATGTACCCTCTTACATGATTCTTTTATTTTCTTGTGTAATTTATTGTTTCAATATAATGACAATACTTCTTTTATCCCACTGAAAATTTCTAAATGAATTTAAGGTACAATCCTTTTCATATTTTCTTGGAAATAAGTCACTTTGAATTTTTGGGGACTATATCTATATATGGATATAATAGTGGTGGGATTCAAATAATTTAACAATTGGTTCTCTGCCCTAATGGGTAGGCATAGTTCGATGGTCATGTGACTGGGTGGGCATGGCCAATTCAATGTCACTCCCCCGTCCCCTCCCCACCCAGCCACACCTTGTCACAACTAGCCTCTCCTTCATTTCATTTTCATTTCATTTTTATTAGATTTATATACCGCCCCCTCTCCCCAAGGGACTCCTTGACTTACAACCACAATTGAGCCCAAATTTATGTGTCTAAGTGAAAAATTTATTAAGCTGTGCCCCATTTCACAATTTTTCTTGCCACATTTGTTAAATGAATCACTGTAGTTGTTAAGTTAGTAGCACAGCTGTTAAGTGAATCTGGCCTCCCCATTGACTTCGCTTGTCAGAAGGTTGCAAAAGAGGATCACATGATCCTGGGAGACTACAACCATCATAAATGTGAGACAGATGTCATCCATCTGGAGTTTGATTATGTGACCATGGGGATGCTGTAATGGTCATAAGTGTGAAAAGTCTCTTTATCATAAGTCCCTTTTTTCAGTGCCATTGTAACTTTGAATGGTCACTAAATGAACTGATTACCTGTACAAATATACAAAATGCTTCTTTGCTTGCAGAAAGCTGCCCTAAATACCAATCATTAGATTGGAAATGGGGGGAATACACACTGAAGATCAATGACAGTCACAGCCATCATGGAAACCTAAACCATTCTGTCTGAAAACCTTCCTTTTCATCAGCAATACCTGAAGCTGGAGTTACAAATCAGGCAGTGTCAGAGCGCCTTGAAGAATTAAAATAATTAAAATGCAATGATAACTATCAGCAGCCAACTCTTGCTCATTAAGTGAAACCTTTTCACAGAGAGGTCATTTAAGCTCTCCAGAAAATAGGTGGGTACACTTGGGTTACAAAATGCTGAGCTAAAGAGACAAATTAACAAAGTATATAGGGGACCCAGGTTGAAACCTCTGCCATCCCAAGCTTGTCAGGATCACAATACAATTAGTACATACCACAGATATCCAAATAAGCTTTAAGCCTGGTGCCATGTTACTAAGCCTTATTATCATGAGAGAAAACTAAAACAAATTTGAGGATCCATTCCCCTACTTCCTATTTTTTTACATTTTACTATCAGTGAACAATCATGTGCCTTGGCTACTCTGAAGCAATGCAAGAGACTCTTGCGCGAAAGGTGCTTTTTCAAGAGGCAACTTGACTATTTGGAAACCAAGGAAGTTCAGTTGCTTCTTGAAAAAAGCACCTTTGGGGCAACCATGATCTGGTTGACTGAAGAATCCCCATAGACAAGAGACTCCTGTGCTCAGTGAACTGACAAAGCACCCTTTCCTATCCAGGAAATGCAATCCTTAGATCCATTTGCACCACTTAAAGATACCAACCAGCTGGTCTCACTCACCTCACAAGATATCCTAAGGAAATCATCCAGATTTAAGGAAAGATTACATATCCCCAGAAAGGCAGTAAAAAAACCCAGACAGTTTATCTTTGGTTTATTACTAATTATTTATTTATTTTATTTATTTATTTGTCAAATTTATAGACCGCCCCCTCTCCCCCAAGGGGACTCGGGCGGTGCACAGGCAGAATTAAAACCCCATAAAATACAATAAATAACGACTAAAAACCTATTAAACCAAAAGCATTCCTGTGCTAAAACCCGTTAAAATAAAAACTAAAACTTTCCCAAATAAAATTAAAAAAGCCTAAAACTAATTTAGAAAACCTAAAACTAATCTAAAAGGGAAGACAGTCGTCAGGCCGGCCACATGAACACAGAGATGTCTTCGGACAGCGCTGGCTCTTTGACTTTGAAATGGAGATAAGCACCGCCCCGTAGAGTTGGGAACGACTAGCACTTGGGTGTCATGATAGTGGCGTTTTAATATTTGAGAAGCTGCCACAAAGAAGAGGGAATCAATCTATTTTCCAAACCCCCTCAAGGCAGGGCAAGAAACAATGGGTGGAAACTAATCAAGGATTAATTAATTCATCCTAGAATTAAGGAGAAATTTCCTGACAGTGGGAATAGTTAAGCAACGGAATGGTTTGCCTTTGGAAGTTGTGAGTGCTCCATCACTGGAGGCTTTCAAGAAGAGATTAGATGACTATTTATCTGAAATAGTATAGGGTCTCCTGCTTGAGAAGGCCATTGGACTAGAAGACCTCCAAGGTCCCTTCCAACTCTGTTAGTCTGTTATTTGGAGTTTCCTTCTCTAGTCCTACTCCTCTGGAAGTCTGTTTCTGGCTTTGAAATGGAGAAAACAGAGTTGAAAGAAGCTGGATCAGGAATGTAACATTCGCCTTATGGGAAGAAGGGAACGCAGCTGTTAAACTCATTATGGGAATGTATTTATAATTGAAACCATACATGCAATCTCTTATCTATCACCTCTATTGTGAAAGGTTCTTAATCTCAAGGTTCCTCTTTTAGGACAGATTCCCGTGTTTCTTATTTAGCACTTCAGGTATTTTGCAAAAAAACAACAACAGTTCATTAAAATTAATTGATGGGGAAAAATAAAGGGGGTGGGTAGTGAATTTAGCCAGTAAATTAGGTGTTGGCCAAGACGTCACAACTACGAAAGAAGACTCAACAAAAAGAGGACCAAACAAAGTTTCCTTCCCATCCTTGTTTTTCTGATTTATTGTGTAACTCTCATTCAAGGTTAAATAATCTGATTCGTTGTTGTTGCTTTAAATCTGATTTTAGAATAGCAGCATTTATAAATGCACCCCAGATTTTTCAAGAGTGGGGTGTACTACAGGAGTGGGACGCAGTTACCTTCCCTACCGGTTCGAGTGTGTGCAGTGCTCATGCATTGTGTCAAGGCGGGTGGGTGGTGCCTCCCGCAGCTGCCGCTACCTGTTCTCCCGAACCGGAGATAACGGCTGAATACCACCTCTGGTGTTCTCCAATAGACCCCCTTCCTCTTTTGTCTACTTCTTGCTCCTTCCTCCTTTGTGCAAATTGCTTGTGTCTCCTCTACTCACTGTCCTGCTTAATGTCTGTTACTGGCTATGACAATTATTAGTAAATGAAGTATAGGTTTCTGAGTTTTAGCTGGGATAGGATTTTTTTTTTTCATGTAGGTTGCTGAATAAGTCATAATATAGCTTGATTCTACTTTAATATAATGCACAAACAGGGAGGGACGGACAAAAGGAAGGAAGGAAGGAAGGAAGGAAGGAAGGAAGGAAGGAAGGACGGAAGGAAGGAAGGAAGGAAGGACGGAAGGA